>JAUJYS010000726.1:0-20858 GCA_033995665.1 Melogona broelemanni
TTCAGAGCTTAGGGGTGGATCCTGCAGCCTGGTAGTAGTGCACTACGGTGATTTAAAAAAAAAACTATCCAACACTAATCTTTACAAGCAGAATGCTACCGTGCGCCTGTAACTGCTGCCCCGTATAAACAGGCAATCATCAAGTACACGGTACTGCGAGATAGCCCTCATTAAGGATGACAGTTTCTACTTTTCTAATCAGCAGAGCCATACCTGCAACTATTGCCCCGTATAACTAGGCAATCACTTAATGCACTGTACTGCAGGATAGCCAACGCAATAGGTAGCAAGGGAATTATTATCAAAAATTATCGATAATCTGGTATCGCAATTTAGCCAGAGGCCTCGAGTTTAATTCTTGGCAACAGGGAATCTTTGAAATATCCGTAAACATAATTAAAATCTTATAAGCTAGTTAGACCACATCAGCACTATTCACTGTCCTTTTATCACCCTTTTCGATGCATCCTTATTAAATTTACATTACAGGTAAAATGGATACAGCTAGCTTCAACGGCTTTCCGTAATTTATCGCATCGCATAAGCGTTTCGTCGCAACGACTAAGTGCACTCCGGTCCGCCTACAATGATGACCCAAAACCTATATTCGTTTGTGGTCATAGGCGGACGTGTTTACAAATTCAACAGTTAATGTCTTCG
This sequence comes from Melogona broelemanni, assembly GCA_033995665.1. Lineage (NCBI taxonomy): Eukaryota > Metazoa > Arthropoda > Diplopoda > Chordeumatida > Chordeumatidae > Melogona > Melogona broelemanni. The sequence continues at coordinate 661 of JAUJYS010000726.1, forward strand.
CCCGCGCGAGTCGAACGGGCGAAGAGAAACGACTTAATTACCGAGCCGTTTGTTTGCCCCACAACAACATCGAAAACCCATTACCGACGACAAGATCGGGACCGCGCCGCAATTGGCCATCCTTTATTTAAAGCGCGCGCCCTGCGCAATTCTGCCAAACTTTTCTGTATATTGGAAAAAAGAGTTCGACCCGTGTCTTCCTCCCGCATACGGACCCATTGTCGCCGAGCCATAAGATAGCTAATACATTTTGCGCCCGAGGGAGGACAACAATGGACATATTATTTCTAACGTACAAGTGAACCATAAAATGAGGGAAAAAATATGAAGACAAAAATTGCATAAAGACAAGGCGCACTCTGGCAGTCTCACAGCAAATGCCATCGATTCTCATGAGGCCAGTATCCAATACCACCATCTATGGTGCATTTATTTTTAAACACAAAATTTTTCGGTATTAAGTGTCAGTTTTGCGTGTTAGCACCTTCAGTGAATAATGTAAAGCTAATTGTAGCCTTTTTTTCTTAAAGACAGAGTTGACAAACGCAAAAAAAAAATTGATTTTATGCTAAGGACATTGCACCAAAACTAAATGAATGAAACACATTGCGTAAAATGGTCGCAGTATTTACTATATAAACGCTTTACAATAGATACATATGGATTCCAAACAGATTAAGAATTCCAAATAATTGAGAAAATTAAAAATACATAAGAGCCTATTAAATTATTTAAATTTTTTGCCCAGTTAGTCTTAGATGCACTTTTTTATTCAAGTAATTTAATCAGAAATTGTTTTGGAAAAATTTACTTCGACTGACAAATTTCATTCATATTTTTTTATCAACTCACTATTTTCATTTTCAGTTCAAAGATATCTTAAACATCGTTTTCATATGTTCTTTAAAACATTATGATATTATACGGTACAGATAAGAAAAATACAAAAAATATAATATTATTTTTATCACAAACATTAGCCAGCAACGTTGACATAGCGAGATGCATGGCTGCAGGAGGATAGGCAGCCAGTCGTTGGCACTTGTTGCCGTAGGCTCGCCATTATTTTTCGCGCGCCCAGCCTTTAGGCATATTCATCCGAGCAGCATCTTTTAGCGATGTTTGTGCGTGTGTGTCCTCCTCCTCCTCCTCCCCTAAACCCCTTCCACCCACCCACCACCACCAGTTACCCCTCCACACACGGTATCTCATCTTTCTCCTCTCACCCCCTTCTCCTCACAAGCCCGTCCCTCTCTCCCATAGGCTCCGAGCAGCCTCTCCCCCACCCTCCACTGTACAGCACTCCTCCATGCCCGTTGTCATAGTTACACCATTAACGAATGATCAAATCCCTCCAAGTGCTAATACCTGCTGCGCGAGACTCTCTCTCCCCCGCCCTCTCTCCACCGCCTCCACCCCCGGTTGCCATGCCAACGACGATCACCACGGAAACCCATCAATGCTCGATGATGCACGGCGACCGACTAATCTTATAGATGCTGCCGCCACTACTGCAGCACACACACATACACACACACACACACACACACACTATTCAACTATTTCGGTTGTTGTTTGCTGGATTGCCAAAGCTGCATTCGCTCGGCCGCCAGTGCAGAGCCGCACGCGCTGCACACGGCGCGTGCGCCATCGTTTACTGGCTGGCTACTACTACCGCCGCGCCACCTGTGCCACTCTCACGGAAACACGTTTCGCCTCAATCGGCATAGCGGACAACCTATTTGCTGGTGTTGGCGAGATGGTTCCATCGGATCGGATCGTGACACACATTCTGCTACTTTTTCCCCCCCTTCGACCCATTCCGTTTCTGAACTCGCGCACGCCTAGTTGCACTTTCCGGGGTGACGTCACAGAAAAGAAACAAAAACTTGCTGCTGGCAATTAATTGGTACTCACGGTCGAATAGGTGAACAAATATTTTAACGTGATATTTTCTTTTGAAATCGAGACGATCAAAGCAGGCGCCGTGAGACGCAAATCTCAAGTGAATAACATTGTTTTTTTTTAAATAGATAATTGGTTTTCTAAAAATAACGAGGTTCTCCATTGTGAGATTAGGTCTCCAACTTTTCACAATAGAATATGCTCTAAGCATCAATTCCTTTTACTCAAAGATGACGTCTAAAATAAATAAATGTGCTAGGTCACACAATAATTTGGCATGCACTACCAATTGCGCATGGCAATTGAAAACTAACAACTCAAACCATGCAGTAATTTGGAAATAAATGTGCATATGGAAACCGAATGAAACAACGAATACTTCATCCTAAAACTACATCTTGTTAACCATACAAGGCAGGCTCGAATGGTTGCAATGCAATAAGTGCAGCACACCACCACTAGACGGCGACTGCCTCCATTTACTTTTAAAAATTCTGGTGTTCCGTAATCGGTATCGCAAACCGACGTGCTGCCACCAAACGGCTGATGCTAATATTTGTGAGCATCCGTCGAACGTTGTTGCGCCGCATTGGCAGGCAGCAAACCCAAAACCCGCCTCGCAGCAGCCGATGCAATAGAGGCAGGCCATCGATTTTGCCCCCAGCGTAAAAAGCGTATTAAGACTTCTAACCTATTTACCTTCGCTAATGTAACATGAACGTAGCCTTTTGTCCAATCCTCTTTACTTTAGAAGCACAAAAGTTTCGTCTAACCCTCCCACCACCGCCATCACCACCACCCTACTTGCATTCTTGCTGCTCCGGTGCCTAATACAATCGTACACATACGTGATTCGACCGGAGCACCGAGAGCAGCAAGCCCGGGCCGGAACATGTAAAGGGCGTACACTGGGGGTGCACCTATATTTACCCTCATGTTGCCAGTTGTAGGCAGGGGTGGAGCTGACCGGAACACTAAGTAGTTAGTTGGCAAAGGCGATTTGTGCGATCGGGGTGGCTGGCACCCGAGATTTTCAGTTCAAACGTATATACGTGTAGCTAGCGAGTGCCTCGACATATACATGTAAGTGCATGTGTGGGGGGCGGTGGAGGAAGGCTCTGTATATAAGGACAGACGAAATCGACGTAATGCAATAAAACAATTTTCCACGCGCCACCGACTCGCCATCACACAAACACTTGGGCGGATAAAAAGAGTCAAGTTTATGTGTACCACTGAGACCACTGGCCTAAATAAAAGCTTTCAATGAATTATCTTTAGAAATCTTGAAATGACGAGACGTGAAATTGTCATTTCAAGGTTTTGGCGTTTGAATGTAAAGCGTTAAAATGTAAGAAAAAAATCGCCAATGTCAGCTATATTGTTTTCAAATCTGTAGTAAGACCGTCTTTCATTTCGAGATTACTGGAAAAATAAATGTAACATTTTACCTTTCTTAAAATTAAAAGAAAAATAGAATATTCTTCTTTGGCAGATGATGACAGATTGCAATTGTCACTGCTTAAGGAGGCGGTGGCCCAAGTTCAATTTTTTATTCATTACAGGACTACTATTAATTGCAATCCTATTAATTTAGCAATGTCTGAGGAGCAAATTCTCACAAGTACCCAGGGATATAATAAACGAGAGCCCGCACCGGGAATCGAACCCCGTACTTCCCAACCGCAGTCGGTTGCAATACTGACAGGGCTACGACGAGTCGTACAATTTGCCGCAAGGAGCTCTGGTAATCTAAAATGCAGTACAGGTATTGGTGACATCTGGTACATCGCCAATGGGTACGAACAACCTTTACTGTCGAAATCAGACATTACGTTTGACTCTGCTTTGAGGTTCGCCGATCCTGTTCATCTATAAAAACGTACGGTCCCAGGACACCGGGTTTCACTCCAGTAAAGCCCCGCGGTTGTTCTCTGTGCCCGAACCCGATCTAGCCCAGCGACGAAGAGCCCCGACCAAAAAATCAATCGGGAGCCCAGTTGGAAAATCAATCGGAGCCATTGCAAAACATAAAGCTGATTTAGTGGAAATTATGTCAGGCGAACGGGGAGCTGTTATGGTATCACGAGAAGCTCTATACCAGCGTACACGTGTAGCTTATTTCGCCCCCACCGCCCAGCATTTATTGGTGAGGTTAACCAACATGGTTTCACAAACCTCGATTTTAACAAACGACATAAATTTAAGCGACGGCAAACGGCGCAAAATAAATGTTCCGTTCTTTTATACCGGTAATCCAATATACGAGGGGTTAACAAAAAGCATGCTATAATGCTATATCGACGTTAACTATTTTTACAATAAAAGGAAACTTACTTTTCGGCATAACCGCGTGTTCAATTTTATTTGTGACCTTGCATTCGTTTTAAATAGTGGAAAACTCATGAGATTCTCAACACGAGATAAAAATATTTGAAAATTTTTGCCATAGAGACACACATTCAGGGCATGTACACCAAAGTTGAACAGCATCTCAGAAAAATAAACGATATATTTTTTTCTTTTCTTCTAAGAAAATTAACTATTGTCCCAATATGCATAACTAACGTTTTCTGATTTGTACACCTTTTATCAGTCATATTTTAAAAAAGTATAACTCATTGAGCTTTTATGCTCAATGAGATTTAAATAGCCCACGGTCTTTTACGATCAAAGTTTACAGGAGTATCCCTGACCATTTGGATTTCCCTGACCAGATTGTCATCACGGTATTTTAGTTTAAACAAAAATATATTTATCTTTAGAAACATTAGTAGAAACCAACTACCTCTAAAATGGCTTTATTTAAGATTCCCCCATCGCCCATTACTTATACCATCCCATTTATCCATTGCAACATCGAACCCAAATTATTCAGACACATTTCTTGACATTCACTAATGCGCGTGTCGTGACAGTAGCAATCGTTTTGCGGTACCCCACCCCAAAACCTGTTCGCCACAAGTTTATATACACACACTTGGCCACCGACTTGCTTTACCACCACCGTCGTCGTCCTCGTCGCCGCAAGTATTGTCACTCCCAGCGGGGAGCAATGATGGGAGGAGAGGGAAAGCATGAGCCAAACGAGCCTCGCACTTTTCGCTATTAAGTCATCAGCCAAAAGGAGAATATCACGGATCCATTAAGTGCTCCGATGAATAATTGGTCCCGTCGATTCGGGGGTAGGAATGGGAGTGGAGGCGCGTACCCACGTGACTGTCGCCTTGGCACGTGAACCCGTTAATAGTCGTGCGACACTATGCCGCTCGCAAGTGTGTGTGTGTCTCCAGTTCTGACCCAATCACGCTTCACCTAGTAATTAACAATCTCGAGTACACTCTCTTCGTGCCTGAAGACGCGACCAGTTATGCGGCTATAGGCGAGCAGCGAAGGCACCCGGGACCCGGCCATTCCGCGAGTATCGCGTTGAAAATATGAAGATTGGGGTGCGGTAACCAGGCCCTCACCCCGTTCATTCATCGCCACTTAAAACCCTTTAGAAATTTTATACTTGAACCCTGTACTATATTTCGTGTTGCCCTGTTACTATTTTCTTTCTAACTGCCCAACCATTTATTCAGAAATTTACTTTATCCTAAATGCTTGTTTTCCCTTTCATATAGAACGTGCGTTTGATTCTAACTATAGCCGCTGGCGGCCCTATCAGAGCCCCTATTAGGTCAGTACCTGGCTGAGGATTGGCTGGTATTGGCTGGCTGGCTGACAAACTTAATTTAAGAAACTGAGTTTGCGGAGTTTATGTAGTTTTTTAATCATACTGACGTCTGCTAAAAATACGTATTTCAAGGAAAATGTATAACTGTGATTCGGTCATAAAAATATAGAATTAAAAATTAATGACACAGACTATACATATCTGGTCATATGTCTGCGCGGCCTCCCGATTATTCGATCTAGAAATACATGTACTAGTTCTCTTCAAAATATTTCATATCAACACAAGGGATGCAAAATCTTCTATAGTGCAATGCACTGCAGTGAAGTGGCAGAAGAGGAGGGTAGGGGCACTCTCTCTAACCTATTGGATAGCTGCAGGACGCAGTGTGTGCACACGAGCACTTTTAATAATCGCGCGGTGGGAGAGGGCTGATCGATCGCGAACAAGGTTTGACAATTTGCATATTATACTGTTGAGTAGGGCGGATGTGAGATATAGGCGCGAAATTAGTTTTATGTGTCACTCGAATTGATGATAAAAATGGGGGAAATCCGACGACAAAGACTAGACGCTTACCCTGGCATCGCTATAGATTCGCCGTAGTGGAAGATGAAAAGTCAACAGTTTTTAACGGCTTGATCCGATCGAACATTCCGAAATTTATAGCGCATCAACGCAGTCTTTTCCAACGAAAACTGGCGACAGTTATATAATCTTCCAAATTAAAAAGATTTTTATATCACTAAATTTACTTTAGTACTTGGGAATCAAATTAAATATTGCAAAGTAATGGAATGGGAAAATAAAATATTAATTATTAGATAACTACCTATAAATATTTTAATGTTTATCTTAACGGCAGATTAATCAATTGAAAGGATTTCACGTAAACAGGTTAGTAAGTAGCCAAATATGTGACAAATACCGAGTGAATTCGATTTTAATTTAATTTACAAGTATTTCTCCTATTCAAAATTTTACAATCAGGTTCTAGACATATGTGTCATTATAATCATAATAATAAATGGCGGATTTAAAAATAAGTAAGCAATATATCGTCGTAGATAGCGGCGCCCACATGCCAGTATACACATATATGCAAAGTCCGACACTCGGGTTTAGGGGTTTGTTTGAATAAACCGATCCTGTGCAGGAGGGGCTTTACCATTTTTATTTCATTTTATCAGATCAGATTTATGATCGATATCGACTGGGTTTGTCGACGCGCCGATCGCAATTCATTGGATCGCAGCGGGCCTTTGGCATCGCTTTGTAGTTCGATTAGAAAATTCTGTCAGCAAACTCTTCGGCAAACTGCAAATGTCAACTCGAGAGAAGGAGAGAGGGCACGATGGAAGAGAAGCCCCAGATTGAATGCGAATTAATGCGCCAAAAGACATAACTTATATTTGCGACGGAAAAATGATTGAATTTTGGGGTCAAGTGAGCCGGGGGTCACCCGTCGTTTCAGCGAATTTTCTAACAGCGACAACATCGACAGATGCGTCATCCCCAGTTAATTGAAGTGGTCGTTAGCATTTGCATAGACGTGGTCGGGGAACCTGGCGGGTTGTACGTGAGGCAGAATGCGCGCACGCCGTACATAGATTGGCGATAAAATAACCATGTGTCCTCCGGTAAAGTGAGTGGAATACCGACTAATAAGATTTTAACCGGCGACGACGACGAGAGGAAAAGCTAGCCACTAGCGGCGCTCTTTCCATACAACGTTGGCGGGCAACGCCAGTACAGGGGGGGCACTCTCCAACCGCTCCGCGCGAGCTCTTCCAGCAACGCTCCCGTCTCTCGTGAAGCAGCAGGCATGCAAAACACGCGCCCCCGAGTGGCAAACGACAAGCAAATTGTTTAATATACATTTTGGTTGCCATGCCAACCGATTGATGAAAAATCGAATGTCAGTGACGGCGGGCGCAAATCGGGGTAACACTAAATAAATCTCACCGACCCAATTTTTGTTAAAACATCGAAATCATTAACAGTTGCCACACTCAAAATTCGTGACAAGCCTATATTTTCGTAAATCTAATCGCGAGAAAGTATTCCCAAAAGTGAGGCGCGCGTGCGCTACGTTGTTTACTTGTTCGATTTTGCGCCCGTCCGCCCCTAACGATTGGCGACGACAATTTCACGGAAGCAATTAAAGAGTTTTTATTCAAATTAGCGTTGGGCATACAGCACGCCTGGGGCTGTCTAATTCGGTTGTCAACCATGCATACGTATATAGAGAGAATCGCATCGGGGTGGTACGGGTGCGTCGCTGTCGTAACTAGAAGCGTAGCGAGCGTGTCGCGTGGCACCTCAACATTATTCGTTAGCTACCTTTGGTGATTTGAGCCTTGGACCCCCCGGGGGCCGATAGACCATCTCTTCGTATTACGCGAAAATTGCAATTAGACTGTGTCGCGTCGATGGAAGAACGACAAAGCTAGAGTAGGAGTAGAACATGCCGCGCACGTCACCCAGTTATTACTACGTGTTTATTCAAATTGAGAAAACTTCGAACCGACCATGCATGCAAATATACGATTTTTTTTATAACCTTTTTTGCGAATCAACCGCTTAACAAATAGAATAAATAAGAACAAAACAAAAATCTTCAGTTTCGTCTATTTTAATAATAATAATTTAGGTTCGAAATGGTCTATGCTGAAAAATTCATGCCTGAATTATTTCCATTGTGTTTTATTGGGTGGTCCATTCGGGTGCGAATCTCGGTTGCTGATAATTAATTCATCCAAATTCAGAAGAAAAGAAAAAATAGAAAACTGTTAGATGTAAGATACTGCTTTGTGAGGACAGAGTGCAGGTTTAATTCAGAAATGTTACTTCATCAGCGATTAAGACAAAATGATGACGTCGCAACGAACATCCATCAACTATACAGCACCACGAACGAACTAAATATTGAATATATTTGAAAATTTCTGTGTTTCTAATAATCAATTGAAATTAGGGAGAACTAAACAGAAAATATTCTTTGGCTCTCATATCCGATAGATTGAAATGATATCTATGCGAGTGATTTTGTACACCATCGTGTAGCCTGTTTACCAATCAATTAACAATCTTGTTTACCGTTTTGATCCACTTTAGTCACCATGTTTTCAAAGGAGTAAAAATTAAAAGGTCATCCACGATGATGTTGTCACGTCCCTCGATATTTTATTGCCGCTACACATAGACACACAAACACATACCCACAACGTAAGTAAAACCCCCAACTACACAAGTCGACCGCTCAGATAAATGACCTAATTAATCTGATCGGTGTTGGGGAAGATCGTTACGATCATTACGCTGGGGCGCGAGTTGTAATTCACTTTTGGTGAAGCTCGCCTCTTGTTGCTGGCCTTGAGCAGCGCTGGCTATACATTAGTACAACGGTATAAGCCTCGCTTTTGCCTTCAACCACCACCAGCTCCACTCCTTCGCCACACACACCACTGAATAGTGATTAAGTGTCTCCGGCGTCCATAGACAATGGCTGCGGCCAGGCAGGTGTTAGACCTAACTGCTCCTGGGGGGATTTTTAAGGTTGAATCTTCCGCTTTGCCGCACACCTTTGGCGCTCGCGAGAAAGTGAGAGAGAAACCACGACGAAAACAACAACAACTGCGCAGTTAAAACACGCGCAAGGTACACAAAAAAATCAACAGCGGAGAACAACATTTCCCCCCCGCCCTAATCGATACTTAGCACGCATTAGTCAGCGTTGATGCTGCATTTCGCTGAAAACGTTTGGCGGTGAAAACGAAATGGCATTTTAACATGTAAGAGCTCACAGTTACCCACTTGAATATATATATATATTGGGGTACAGGAGCATTTATAATTAATTATATATTTATTTATCTTAACATGACGTTTCTTTTTAGATTCGTAGCTATTCTACAATCGAAAGCAGCAGCGCGGCAGGGGTAAAACATGGAATTACATAAAATATGTCAACATTCCTTCGTTACACAACAAAGAGCAAATATAGCTACTGTACATGACAATTGAGGGAAATTGTGATTATCGCACTGAGGAGCTCAAAGAGTTGTATAAATCTCCTTCAGTCTATGAGTGTAAATTAAACAAATACTCTAGTAATAAAAATACACAAGTACAAATAAGTACTCTTCAGGGAAAGGTTAAAAACATTTAATGGCTGTTTGAAGGGTCAATATATGTTATAAAAATGTCTCTCGAACACAGATTTTAATTATAATTTCAATGCTTGTTCCGCTGAAATAGAGACATGGAATGTGGTTCGCGAAAAACGATTTCGCATTTTTTTTGTGTGGTAGAAAAAGTCATTTTAGAGAGGGAGGAAAAAATGCGTTTCGATACTAACGCACCCAGACTGATTGATGGAGCCCAGCATCACGTACCCGACTTGGCTATAATGGTGTATACGTGCCTTTACAGTATTGAACATTGATGTGAGGGATGTGCTTCGAAATAAACGGCGGAAGATTAAGCCAATGACAAGCCCGGTCACGGCTACAAAAAAAAAAAAAAAAAAAAGGGGAACGGAAAAACTGCTAAAGTTAACGTTATCTCACGTTTATGATTGTATGATGTAAGAGATTTATACTTTTTAAAAAATAAATTATCTTCCTCCATTGACTTTATAGTCTGACCTTACTTTCCGGAGTGTCATAGCGGGACAATATCACCCTCAGTTTTATTTTGCCCAACAACATCTTCCTTCGATCTTCTATGCGGCATGACTTGTGTGTCACTTTACACAGGCTCACTGATGTTATCTGAAGCGACAGCAGAACTAGAAACTAAACCAATTTAGCATTCGCCTATCAGTAGACTGAAGGGTGTTCTTCAATAACGAATATGAGACACGTACGCAAAATGGTGTACTTACTGTACTAGATAAAACCATTTCAATATGACCTTTTCCTTAACTCAAAAGACTGCTGCTTCAAGCATTAACCGCAGTTGATTTTGACATTGGAGTAATAAGCTGTGATATTTTCAGTTCGAATTTCGGATCGTGATCTCGAATATGTGACTTTATTATTTGAGATTCTGGGTTCGATTTCTTGTTTGGGTAAACATTAATTGCACAAAGGATGTTTACAAAGCGTATAATACGTACGTTGGTGTATAATCAAAACTTCTTAAAAAACTAAACTATACATAAAACAAAATGTAATCATAAGTCTACCGAAAAGATTTTCGTTTTTTTTTCAGCTGATAATTCGAACAGTAAGTAGAATAATGATTATCAAAGAACCATTTTTTTATGAACAGGTATTTGCGTAATGCAAAATGCTAGACGACAAAAAAATGCTAGAAAATTAAACACAAAAAAACTAGGCAATTCCGTCTTCATTTTTCCAAACCAACATTCGACGACGCACAATCCCTATGAACTTTTAGCGGAGAAGTGCGCGTTTGCGCAGATCTTCGGTCGCCGAAAAGCCGGGGGAAAAAGAATGAAACAAGTTCCCAGGTGGCCCACTTTCGCGAAATAACAAATATCGATTTTAAGGTTCGCTCGTGTGTGTACTTCTCCTCCATAAATAAATTCGACAATATGCCGACTGATGCTCAAAGGCAAATTATTTTCTCGTCGCTGCGCTCGCTATACGGGTGCGTTTTTACAGTGTATCGGACACAGCATCTGCAAAGTTAGCGAAAATATCCTCCAGAGGCCCGCAATGCTGCCACGACGCAACCAGAACACAGCAGTAAAAAAAAAACTGGTACATTGTTTGCCATGATAGCTTCCACATTACGTGACCTCCGTTGAAACACGTAGAATCGAAAATAAATATGTTTCAACTATATTTTAAAAATCAATAAATGTATCATAATAACGTGCAAAGCATTTTTGGTGCTCCTATCTGTTTCCAGGTGACTGTGAAGTAATTGGTTGAACATAATCCTTTCAAATTTCACAGTACTGTAATGAATATTACAAAAATATATTTTGTACCCCTCAGGTTTCAATGGAAAAATCTGAGGGACCCGTTTTTACCAGTACCTCGAGATCGAATAAACTTGAGCCCGTGCCGGGAATCTTCAGCCAGCCGAGCTTCAGCGAGGTGTCCAACCGCACACAAGTGATTGATGAAATGTATATTCACCACAGTAGGAGTGTTGCTCCTAGAAATAACTAGGCTTACGTATCCCTATTTATGTGACTGGGTCATAAGAGGATTTGGTTGTTTGGAATCATGTATACATCGGATGATGCTTTCAAATACTGCTCCAATGACTTTTTCAAAGTTTCTTAAGACTCTCTGTGCATATTGATCAGGGCACACTTCTATAGGCAATATTCCTTTTAAGAAAGCTCTTGAAAGCAACATATGTCGCGCCGTTGTTACGCATCGATAGCATCAGCCATATGAGGGACATAAATTATCCCCAGATGGCGCTATCTGCGTCGAGCGGGTTAAATTACGCCAATTGGTCGAAACACGATGGACGTCCGAAGGCGCCATATGCATTGATGAGCGTAGCGACTATATTGGGAAGCAAATGCGTGAATACCACATCCTAACAAATATTTGTATATAGTTTATTTTTGAAGTTTCAGTAGATATTCATTTTTGAATATACTATCTTGTGTACATGCATTAAGTTTAAGAAATTCAATTCAAAGATTTTAAGTCTAAAACTTACCGGTTAAATGATCCATTTAGGCAACGCGAAAGGAAAAATATACCTCTGCGCACCCTAAACTATGTTAAATAGGATAGCATCCATACCTTACACAAAGCCTTTCTTGGGCGGAGCTTGTCGGAGTCCACCATAAAAGCGAAAGATGTACAGGGCTACGCAAAAGTGCAATGAACCGATTTATTTCATTAAAAGGGAATACGGTAAATAGCACTATGTTAGTCTTCCAATAAATAAAGATGTAATCAACATCCAAATTATATACACAAATCGAATTTCGTAATGAATAAACGAATAAACGAATGAAGTATTTTGTGGTCCACATATTTTTATTAGTTTTCAGATTACTAATTTACAAAGGTTACATCTCTAATTATTAACGGCAGTGTAACAGAGTGTGCAATTTAACCAAAGGCCTCGGAATAATTTCCTTGACCATGTTACTGTGCGCAACATCATTAGAAATAATCAGAAAACAATCTGAACTCTATCCAAACTTATAAATATTTGAAAAGGAAAACAGGTATTTAGAGAGTATAGAGTATTTAGAGTATAGATTTACAGTATTAGAGGAAAACAGGTTTTTTTGTAGAACAGGTATTTATCTGAATAACTCGTATTTTCATGCAGCGGGAAAAAATAAACTTGCGATTAAAATCTCATTACAAACTGGATTGGATATTCTCAGAGTTTCCAGATATACCTAGACATTTCTTTTATTTATTTAAACCTCGCAGATAAGGCAAAAAAGAAGCGCACCTACCGGTACAGAATACGTAACTATTTTCATTTCCTGTTTACAACATTTTCGTCTTAAGAATTCAATATTGCTTGACAATGATGTCAGCCAGCCCACACACAGTTAACTAAAAGTTGAGGGTCGACGCGGATATTCCACCCACCCTTCCCCGCCTCACTCCGACAGAATGACAGGCCACTGCGCTAACGCCGGTGGAGGAAAGCCGACAGCTGTTTCACTGTCGAATGATAATTTGATTTTTGAATTCCAACTTTTCGTTTGCCAATATAGTGAAAGGAACGTTTTTAATCTTTAAATTATTGCACGTTCGACATGGATGGCGCATGACAGGATGCGGCGGACGCAAAGAGGAGGGAAAAAATCAGATAATCGCTCCGCTGCTACTCTGGAATATACGTAGGCTATACATCTTCATAATGGGAGGGGGGGGGGCGAATCTTTAATTAAAATACAGAACCGTAATCGAGTTTGAGAAACTATATATACAAAATCTCCGTGCCCAGCAAAACGCGTGGCACATTAAAGCAGAACCATGGCATGCAGCGGCGACTGCTTCGGTCAGTCATGGTGCATACGCCTATTCCAATGCGGTTGAGTACACGTGGTCAACATTTACTATGCATGAGAGATGCGGTGTTCGATTAACAGCTGCTGATTTTTCTCTATACGTACTTCGAATTCCATGTTTTTCGAATGTAACATTTGAATAACAATTGGTATGGGCGCACCCCATCAACCAATGAAATTTTGAATGTAGTGGAATTCGATTTTTGGCAACCTCTGCGCACGTGTATCGCTTGTATAGAAACTCCATATTGGGACACCCTGCGAGGCCCGAATGAAATCTCCAAAAATTGATTGGCCAATGCGTTAAATGTATTCGCAAAGGATAATAACGAAAAACTGAAACCATTTCATAAAACCGACAATTACTGATCTAGCAAAATGAGCTACCAGAATACCAAGATCAGATTTTTAGTTAAAAGGAATGAATAAAATATGTATCTTTGCTGAATAATAAATTTACAAACCACTAGCCTAGAAAGTAGCTAGTAGCGTAGTAACCTTTTAGCACTATCAAGTGCTGTAAAAATGATATAAACGTCTGGGGGCTTTCAAAATATGAAACAGTTCTTAATTATGTCTTCAATTAATCAAGAAATTTTGAGAGTATGACAATTTTTCAGAAGAAATCGCTTGGCGTGTGCTCTCAATTGGATGAACGAAAACTCTGATTTTCTCATGGATTTTCACAAACGACATTGTCGACAAAGTCTGATAATAACGAAGAACTTTCTTGGCGAACCGCATTGTAATGCCCATAATGGAGATTTGGCGCAAGTGCAGGCGACGTTTATCTATTCGTCAAGATTATTCAAATATCAAGCCCCAAAAGTGGGCAATCACACAACGCACACCAGCTCTACAGGATCGGAATAATTGTAACCGGTTCGCACTGACAAGATCACGAAACTATTTGTCTTAGGAGGATACACACTGTACATGTCATTGCGAAATCTTATAAAACTCATTGGCGCGCGCCACTTGTAACTCGAGGATGTCGATGTAGCAATCTCGCGATGCGCCATGAACAAAAAGAATAAAGACCCGAATATTCTGATTATCGGCAGGAGGACGAGAGGGGGGATAACATGGTACGCCGGGTGCCGATTTGAGTTTTATAGATACGAGAGCGCGAAACGCGCGCGTGGCGGACCTTTTGTGTTGGCGCCGAAAAACGAACAACAGCACGTGTCGGCACAAAGATATGACAATAAGCCGACAAAGCCCACCCGAAGATTGCGAAACGGGCAACAGACGGCGCTGCCACTTGGATTTGGGCCCGCCTTTAGGGTTCCACATCACTAAATTGCCTTCCTCGGTTTCGCCTAGCTTCGAATAGGGAGTGAATCTGATTGCATTTGGGACATAGTAAACTTACCAATGCCAAAAATTATTCACGGTTAAAAGACACATTGACACTTACTTTACCGAACTAACCTGTCATAGCTAAATTAATAAACCGTACTAACAAACTAACTTGTTTATCCTGATTACTTAATAAGTATGATTCGTCAAAGGTCCGTTGGTCTGTGGTGTGGCTGTTCCAAGTTCGATTCCCGGTCCAGGCTCTCGTTTATTTGATCCTGGAGTACTGGTGAAAATGTGCCTACATATTGACATAACAATACGAAAGGTGCATAATCTCCTGTAGTGATCTTCACTACTGCGATCGAGAATTAAAAAAAATATATATAATCTAACTCACCTAAACGAACTCGCGTAACCTACAGAGTGTATCCTTACTTACCTAATCCTAGCCTATGCACCTTAAGTACCCTGCATACTTTCCTACATAGATTAGTTGAGGTACCTACGTAATGATAACCACACATACATTTTTACTCAACCTTAACATGTATAACTCTTTGTTTACTGAAATCATCTTTGATGCCTATCCAACTTGGCATTTCGTTTGCGTGACGGGACACCGCTATTGACACCCCGAGTAAGGCTGAGCGATCTTGTTGTAAACTAAGCAATCGCGCGATACCACCGATAGAGCGGCGTAAGGTGGCGGCAGTTGTTGCTCGGCCATTTTTCCCCGCGCGCGCGTTAAGAAAGACAATAAATTATGAACACCTAGTGCGCATTTTGTGCCCGTCGTGATTAGGGGGCATTGTTAGACGTGGGGGAAGATAACACAGAGGGCATTAATTAATACGTCGCCGACGAGAGAAGAGAGTGGGGGGGCCACCAGTGCATCGCCCCCTCCCCCTTTCACAGGGAATATCGATCACGACGTTTCGTCGGCGGAACTCTAGAACTCTCTCCATTGAAAAGGCGTTCCTGATAAAGGGGGGGAAATAAAAATGGACACCCCTTACTACGTTGTGCTCCAACCTTCGTCGAGGTATTTCTATTTTCCATTAGAATGGCGTGAACAGCGTCAAAAATTAGGTTAACGGTTCACCGAATATTTATATACGACCACTAACCATCCTGTATTTCTCCTGTATTTCTTTACTATTGAGATTAGACATCGTTGATAAATTTTGACAAAACTAAAATTGGGAAACGTGGTGTCACATATTGCAGTGTAGGCCTCGTTAAACAAATGGGAACAAAATCTTAATTTACAGAATTATCTACATCATACCAGGGGAAAAATAGTAGGTTCCAAAAACAATCTGTAAACTTATTTTAAAGTTTAATTAAACTTAGTTTAGCTATATTCCTTGTTTGGCCATTGACAGTAGAGCCACCTAGTACAACATTAAACAACCTTTAGAATTTGAGGAACCTATTTCGCGATTCCTGGCATTCTTGGAATTCGTGTTACTACCAACGTCTTCTTGTTTTTCTACAGCCGCTTATTTTTATGAGCCAACCTCAACCAACATTTCTGGGAA
The DNA here is from genome assembly GCA_033995665.1 of Melogona broelemanni. Classification (NCBI taxonomy): domain Eukaryota; kingdom Metazoa; phylum Arthropoda; class Diplopoda; order Chordeumatida; family Chordeumatidae; genus Melogona; species Melogona broelemanni. Next base: position 17,072 of record JAUJYS010000726.1, read on the forward strand.
AGAGAAATCTTGTTACAGAGACAGGCATATGCACTCAACAATAAATCAATTTAACCTATCCTGAACACACTAAATATCAGGAACAGCACTTGATTTTATCACAAAGGCAACCTTGCTTTTATCAATAGGTTCGAAAGTGAAAGGTTGCATAGATTAAATCACTATTCTTAAACACAAGCCAAATTCGTATGTAAAAAAGGTGCACCTGATGCAGACAATCTAAAAACGACACTCGCAAGACGATCCACAATCTCGGATACTGCCGTACTTTTGAAGCAGAATTGGTAAACCCCGAAACAACACTTCGTAACGCGATCCCTAGTTTCAGGGGATAGGGATGAGAGCTATTTTTTCACGGTTCAAAAACCGTTTAAAATGGCAGCGCAGGGTGGGCGAGCCCTATTCTATTAATTTAATTACCACTTTCAACAACAAGCTTATGTAGTCTATCTGTTCTATCTCTCTCGCGCTCTCACTCCCGCTTCGGCGCGATGTTAAGACTTTTGTTTTGCTCATACGCGAATCGCGAGAAAACTGACAGTAATTAGTCCTGCTCCATTAGGCAGGTGATGCAAACGTTGTTATACGCTCGCGTAACGTAAAACCTGGCTCCAGTATACGTGCGTCAGCGCGCCGCCACGGCAGCCATTTTGAAACACAAGCTCGTGTTTCCAGTTTCCGCTATAGACCAATGGTGAACTAGTGTACCGTTTCAACGGACACATGCATGGGCAAATGGACTACAGAACGTTCCCCTGTATAGCTATGCCACCTGTGTTTCCGTGCGAGTGGGTCGTGCAATTTTATGTGGCGGTGGAATGGTAGTGAGTCAGAGTGGTGGTGGTGGTGGTGGTTTTCGTGATTAAAATATGCAGTCCCATCTGCAAATGTTGTAGGTGGGGGCGGGAAAGGGCGGAATTTGATTCTCAATTTGAACGAGATTAACCGAGCAATTAAGCCATTATTTTTCGGACGAAAAATTGTAATCGGACTCGGGACGAAACATGGCGCATGGGAACGACTACAGTACCAGCAATACACATGTACATCCTCTCGAGACCAGGGGGTAAATAAAAATGTTTGTTAAAAAAACTGACGAAAGAGGTTTCAATAACCTGTTTAATTAAAATATAAATTATCATTGTGTTGCAGAAAACTATTTTTTTTTAACGTGTAATGATATTTAAAAATGCGTGTGTTGTGTCCCTCGCGTCGTCTCCGGACTCCGACCCTCGATCCCCCGACACCTGGTGACTTCATGGAGCAGAACCCCTGAGTTGTCTTAGCAGAAGACAGCGGTGGTTTGCCATTGCCTTCCTCCGCGCAGCATATCTAGCGATCCAGCGATCGCCTTCACCGGGAATCGAACCCGGATCCGCTGGTTGGCGAGCATGCACGTTAATCTCTCGGCCAGATCGGATGTAAAAATGTGTAGCCGATGGTAAAACAGGTGATTTGCGGAAGATGCCAAGATGCGGAATATGACATGAATGCAGTTAGTGGGCCAATAACAGCAGTATATTATATTTCATAACGCATCAAAGAGTGGACAACAGAACCGGTACCGTACATGTCCAGATATTTTTAAATCATTAAATGCAGTTGGACACACCCAGGACTGAAGAAGACGTGTTTATGCAACACCGAGAGGTTCGTTGCCGCCACGATTATGTTTTCCAGCGGAATTACGTCCCCGCTCCTTTCTTCACGCGGATCACGGCTGTGACTAAACAAAATGGGTTGGCTTGGCTTTCCGACATCACTTGAGCAGGATTCTACCCATCTTCTCTGATCAAGCACAATACAGTATTTTGCATTGTATTACTGGCGAATGAGGAGCGGCTTTGCTCAAAAGAATATGGAAATGCCGAATGAAAAATCATTTGTGCGCGAGCGAGCCCCCATCGTCTAAGCACGATTTTCGGTCCTTATCCGATTCACCCTGTAGTTGTCTTCAGCGCATCGGCTTACCCAAGTTTAGGCCAAGAGAGAGAAATATGAAGCACACGGCGCTGCTGCCAGGGAGGAACAGGTTTTTCCAAATGATAAAATACAGAACACCTATAGGCCGCACATATTTAAAGCCGGATCTGCTTTACGAAATTGCCAGACCCAGACTAGTTTTCCTCTCCAGATTCTAATACTGCTACGGAGCGTAGGCAGGACTATTGGCCTATTGAAGTGCGTGTATACATTCATCCGTATAGACGCACCGCATAAATGTATATCTTTCAGTCTGCCCGAACGTGAAGAAGAAGAGGGGAAAAAAATCGATATAGCCTACATTCTTGAATTCAATTTGAAATAGGAAAATCAATTTTTCCCCTTGTCCTTTTGTCTCGCTGTGTGTCTCTGCTTACAAAATGGCGTTGCAACATTGAACCGTTACCGAAAGGGAAAACCTCCGCCTATGCAAAGTGGGGGAAAAGGAAATAGGAAGAACAACTAAGAGACAAATGTATTGTATAGTCGTGCATGCAGAGTAGGCCGCCCTCGTACGGACACGTATAATAGGCGAGTAGAGGAGGATGAGGGGGAGGGGGGGGCAATACTCGTATATTGCGTCGCAGTCGTATCTGATTATCTTCTTGAGATCCGCATATAAATGGGATGGTAATCCATGACTCTGATTGAAGTTTTCACTCAAGCAAAATTTATTATGGAATTCATAAGGGTTCGTATAGAACAGTGTTTCCCAAAATTTTTGGCTCGCGGAGCCCTTTTTAAAACAAATGTCAATGGCGGAGCCCCTAAAAGCCACCAATTTTAATGGCGGAGCCCCATCTAATACAAGTAAATGGCAATTTATTAAGGTTATTTATGGCGTTTTATTATTTTTTTATTTTCCAGAAGTGGCCGCGGATCCCCTGGGAAATGGCCGAGGAGCCCTAATGGCTCCGCGGAGCACAGTTTGGGAAACGAGGATAAAGAATATTTTGGACATGTAATGCTTGTGGATAACTCCTCTGTGGGGAAAAAGTATATCATGCTCAGAAAGTTCAATAGATGATTAAGGGGATGACCACTCACAAAATGGCTTGATTGCATAAGATTGCCACAAGGACAACAGGAGTATTATTTTATTTTTAAATAACTCCTTACAAGACATACTGTGCTCCAACTTATTGATCATCATTTTTTTACGGGCGCATTATCAAAGGCAAACTTGGGTCGAATTAACAAAAGCCCACGTACAGAATCGAATTAGAAATCTCACCTCTAACCCGTGTCTCAAAAGGACAAAGAACCATCGAGAGCTCGCTCATAAAATGGTACAGGGGGTCTCGAGAAGACGCGGGATTTGCCATTCAGAATTTATTTGGTATAGGTACATAACGTCGAACCAGAACCGAAAAAGGGTGTGGGGGTGTCGGAGGAGGGGGTTGTGGGTGTCGGACCATTTCTCTTTCGCGCGAAGAGAAAAAAATTAGCATCGAAACACCAACGCTCGGCGCGAGAGGACACCAGACAAGAAAGAAAAACCGTTGAGAGAAAACGAAAGATAGGCAGAATGAACCAGAGAGATGGTGGAGGGTAAAGACGGAAGAAGTAATGGAAAATAGTGCGGCGGTGTATATAAAGTAATCCCTAATGTCCACGAAAGAAAAACGTGTAAACAGGGCGTGGACGAAAATTCGGAGTTATTCGACTTGACAACCACCGCCCCTGCGCGCCCGCATTACGGATGAAGTCTCGTCGTGTGGAACCGCGCCATTGAACCCTGCTGCACACGGCGGCGGAATCTTCACCCAGTCCTCCCGCCCGCCACCCTCCTTAATAGTGTGTA
>JAUJYS010000727.1:0-20853 GCA_033995665.1 Melogona broelemanni
ATTCGGTGACGCTATAGGAAAGAAGGGGGAGGGACTCTTCAACCGACCACTTGCAGCGCCTCGAGCGGGCCCGTATATCCGAGCACAGAAACTATTAAGGGGCGCTGACAACGTACGTGAATCGGCCATGCATGCCCAAGTGCGTGATGCCGGAGCGCTGGACGCGAGCGAACGCGTGTTTCGGGTAGAGGTGGGGTTTTTGTGTGTTGTGTAGCGCGGGGGAGGTACATACGTGTACACTCGGGTGGAGAGACCTCCATCGCCACCTCGTCTCCGAGTGTGGGCGGTGATGACGCCTACAAATTAGTGCCTACAGGCGGATGTGCAGTTAGATGGCCAAAGAAATCATCGTAAAAACACGGCAGGTCGCGGGATGTGTATGGGGTGTGTATGCCTTTCTTTTGGGGATGATGACAATGACCAGGCCGGTCACGGTACCACCTTCGTTCTCTCCGCTCGTCCACCACCCACCGCGGTGTTATTTATGTCGCCATAGTGCATGTAGTGGCGAAATTAAAGGAGAGGGTGACCTGCCGTGTGGGGCCGGGCTACGGTGCATCAAACCGTAACACTTTTTCTTTTTTATGGCAAGTGTTTTTGTCACTCCATGTCTTGGACACTGACCCATCCAAAGATAGTTTTAAGTCTGGCAGTTTTTTGTTGTTTTTTTTTTGGTGGAGAGAGAGGTAGGAGGTGAGAGATAGAGTTAAGTAAAGTTAAAAAAATTTCCTGTTGTGATTCTGTACAACTGGAACAACAGTCAGTCTGTAAATGTTTTACTCTTTGCTGTATGACGGTATACATGATTTGTCCTGTTGGCACTTAGAATCGAATGATGAAATACAGCTTTCATGTAATATCTGAAAGTTATTTTTCCCTCCAATCAATGCAGTGAATATCAATTACTACATGAGATTCTGTAACCCTCGTGTTGATCTGCCAATATGCGAGGGGCACATTTCCACCTGTACCTCGGAATTGAATAGACAATAGCCCGCGTTGGGAATCGAACCCGGGGGCGCCATTGGTCGGACGTCACGGGGTTGCCATACTAACTGGGCTAGCTATGAGGAGTCGTACAAGAAAACAGGAACCGCTTTACTTATGTCGAGTGTGTGATGCAATTTGTGCTTAAAAAATGAACAGGGTGCATAGAATTTTCATCGAATGTACATTAGTATGCTATTTACAGAACGCGTCAGCGATATTACCATGAGTCGGTATTTCGAAGGCATAATTTAACGAAGCGATCGATGGCGCGTACAAATAACTACTGTTTACACGCGTAAAAAATTGGTATCGAAATCTCCCAACCTCATCCCCACTCGGAATACATAAATAAACATCGACCTTTTTCCGCAAGTACCGATTTAGGAAAATGAAGGTTCCGGTGAGCAGGGGAACTCACACACCAGTACATAATCTTCACTGCATACTGTATAATGCTACTAGGTTATAACGTTCCTCTGATTTTTTTTTTTTTTTTTTTAAATAGGTGCATATTTCCGTAGATACATGCACACGAAGGTGCGTGCGCAAAAGGCAAAAAAAAATAAGATTGAAAAAAAAAAAGAACCGAAAACTATAACGCTTAAAATGCCATTTTCTAGTAGGCATGTATATATGCATGAAAAGGCAACGAATCTTATTTACGATCAAGGTTTTCTCATACGTATACTCCTATATATTCGCCAAAAGACGATGAGCATTACTTTCGGTTGGAAAAAAAAAATCGTTTCGGAGCGAGAGAAAGTATACGGCGCAAACTGACTTCGGGAAAAAGTCTATCGGAGCTGCCCGAGACAACACGTGCCTACCATCCCACGCCTAATCTCGCCTTTCCTACATGATGTTTAGCGGGGGTGGGGGATGGGGGAGGAGGGAGAGAGGAGAGAAAGGGGGTGGTGGAACACTGGCGTGCAATCACGCTTTGATCGGAATGGCGACGAAGATTTTGTCTACGCCATCCAGGTCTATATGTAGATTTTATGACCAGGAAGAAGGAAAAAGAGTACAGCGAGACACAGTGTGACTTTTTTTCCCTCCAGTGTTCGCTCCCCTGTTGCGACGGCGTTGTTTGTCAAATTTCGTTTAGGAGAATCGGGAATAGAATTCCTTATTTTTTATTTTCTCTATAATTTTTTTTTCTTAAAAATAATTTTTTTGAAGCCCTAAAAGTGATAACTTTTCCGTTCTCGCTTATTAGCTCGATGACTACGTTTTGTATTTGAAATTTGAATTTTTAATTGATAAAAAATCATATTAAGTACGTACCGATGGCTCAGTGGGTATGGCAACATCCTACGAAGCCGACGGTTCCGGGTTCGATTCCCGGCGCAGGGTTTCGTTTATTCGTTAGCCTGGGGTACTGGCATCACCCCTGAGCTCCCATTAGGGGTGGATGCTGCAGCCTGGCTATTCCAGCTTCAATTCCCCATTCCTTCCCTTCCCTACCCCTCACATATTCTCATAGAGATCCGAGGGTGCAGTTACCCTGTAGTGCACTAAGCACTACGGTGATTTAAAAAAAAAATTAAGATCACGTTCTCTAATTACGATATTGTGACCATAACCTTACTTTGCACGAGTAAAGTGTATATGTGAGATCTGAAATCTAAATATTATACAAAGCGTATGGTCTATGAGATTAACAGATATTGATGCCCTCTTGTGTCCCAGTTAAAATAGATCCATATTGAAAAACTATAGATTGACTATTATCGATAATCTATTAGACCATCGACTGTTAGCGAATGAATTGACATTTCGTGAATTAAGCATCACTAGCTGCAAAAAAATGTAACTAGCCTGCCAATTCACAAAAAGTACCTGAGAAAAACGAATTTCTGTACAATGTAAAGTTACTCGTTAAACGATTTTTTTTCGGGACATGTCAAGGTGGAACAATTTCATTCATTTTCTTTGGTATTGAGTGTTTCATTGTACGATAACTCTATTTGAGTAGTACATAGTATCCTCGTGTGCCGCTTTAATGCATGAATGGAAAAGTAAATTTACTAATTCCTATGTTCTTGCATTCTTATTGCTTCATATCCTGATTGCGTTAGCGTGTACCAGTTTGCTCCTTTTGTTTTCGTTTATTGACGCATTCACACAATCATGCATTTGGGACACCACAATAGAAGTGTGTCAACCTTTGGCCGAACGCCAAGTATTAGGCGTACCGTATTACTAATATTTTTTATTTAAAATTTGACAGGCACACAAATACATTTACTTTAGCGAATCATTTTCTATTACAGAGAGTAAATTTTAATAAATTAAAATGCAATGCGCACAAATTGTACTTGCGTAGTTGCACTATTTAAACTTCATTTTATATACACGTGTATGTTCTTATAGTTATACAAAATAAATATATAAAATATTTTTGCTATTGAGGGCGCAGAATTCTCGAAATAGGGTGTAACAGCTTGCCAAAAGTTCAGAAGTTATTGTTGGCTTTTTGCTATAGAAGATATGCCTTTCCAGTCGACTGATCCGTTGGTATTTCTTACGCGCAACTCAGCGAATTGTCTTGGCGCGCCGTTTTCAATAATAATTGAAAGCGTCGTCACCGGCACAAGGTAGTCTCAGCCAATTGGCAATTGCAATGTTTGCCACGCTATATGGAGAGATAAATTACCCCTGTAATTTCCTCTCAGCGGTTATACTCGTAAATAAATAACTAGCCTGGTTCTAGTGCAATGAAATGACTTTAATGCGACGCCGTATACCGAGTACGGCGTGTCTAGCGCGCGTGTACATGTTAACTTGTCAGGAGTCTACAAAAGCTTACGACACAATTGCCACTATTATTGATTCGGTGATAAATTGGGGCTGAAGATGGTCGATAAAAGCTCGCGCAGACGACGGGCCCACTGCAGAATTTGACTGCGGCTTGCTGTGTTCGTGAACGCAAATGCTGGGATGTGTTTTTTTTTAAGGGAATTGTGCAAACAAATTAAAGTATTTGCAAACTGTCACTGTCACTTAGCACTTGTTAGCACTTCCAATTAAAATGCCGTTTATAAAAATAATAGTCACCGAAGTACTCGTACTGTAGCTGGTGTTTGACCAGCTTAATTCATCATCATCATCATAAATCATCTTAATTAAGAAATTGTAATTAGTATAACATTTTTTAAAAAATTAAAAATTAAATAGTGCAAAACTTTTGAAAAAAACAAATGATGAGACATTTCGAAATAGAAAGTCACGTAACAAACAGTAATTAATATAAACGCGTGCTGAATAGAATAGAAACATTTTGAAATCAACTAATGACGAATAACAAAATACCATAAAACTTTTTACACATTGTTTATAAAATATTAATAATAAATTGTTAACAAAATTGTTTATAAAATATGAATAATAAATATAACATTGGATATTAAAAATAAAATGTTAGCACACATGTTTTTCAAAGTGATAATAAAAGATACACTAAAAACACGAATAACAAATTTCTAAAGATGCGTCAATTTTAAAGTATTCGTATCTACATGTGTACACAGTATATGCCATTAAATGAATATCGAAAACGAGCGTTTAAAAAACACGTATTCTTGAACGCCGATACCATTGCTTTCTCTCTCAGCCGCTGGTCTGACTGCAATTGGCGACGAGACTCCCTTGTTTACGTGGGCCACAACCAACGTGGTCGTTTCGTGATTTCCCCGATCCATATTGCAGAAGCCGATAACGCCTGGTCTCTCTTCTACGAGCCAGTATATCGCCAAATTCCCATTTATGATAAAACTAAAAATGTAGCCGAGCTCAAGGCGTGTAAGCAAACAAGTTGGCTAACTGCGCTGCTGCCGCTCGCCACCTCCAGTAATCCAAGCCGGGGCCACCATGCATCTAATAAATTTCGTGTCTAACAAATAACGGCCTCGCGCGCGAAAACAATAAAGTTGGCAATACAAGCGCGCGATGGGCATTTTTACATTCCGATCGCGCGCGCGAGAAAGAAAGAGCTCGTGGGGCTCCTCCTGATAAAGTCAATAACACGGTCGGCCACTTATTTAATTATCACCGAGCTCTCTCTCTCTCTGTACTGCGCTAATTAACTTGAGTCTTAATTGGTCAGCTAAATGCCGATCACCTCCCACAACATGTGCCATATACACGCTATTCTGTGCCAAACACGAGTAATTGTGTATATTGTAAATACGTTGTATTCAGTGGCGTAGCGTAATGGTGGCACATACAAGTTATACCTCTATACAAGCTGGTTATGCCTCGGAATATTGAATGCTAAGATTGAATCTTTTTGGCCGACGATTTAATCCACACTCCAAATCTCCCAACGACATCCTAAAACCAAACTAGCATGCTATTATTTAACAATAATGATAAAATTAAATAATCGCTTGATTATTATTTGTATTAAAGCCACGGTTGACAGTACATGTTTCAAGCGCTAGGAGAAACCAGAATTTCTCCGAAATCATACACATACAAGTTGTAAAATGAAGCATTATGACATTTTATTGGACTTCGGCTTGATTATCTACTTTATTGAGTATTTGGTTCCTTGCGACTTGTGAAAATTTATGCCACTAACAATGTCGTTACATTTGTATCATTATATTAGCTTGTGATAATGTTCAGTGTCTACGTGCCGTCTGGTATCGTACCAAAAAAAATATGTGGTTCCAAAAAGAAAATCTGGGTCGTAGCATGTACATAAACAAAATAGGATGGTCGTATTCTGACCCCACCCCACTGATTCATTGGGAAAGTGATTTGCTACGTGTTTTGAATCCAAAGTCACTGTATATTACATACGTATGCACTGTGCGAAGTCTGAATTGTAATCAACAGCAAATTTAGCAGTTTTTTTTTTTTTGTTTTTGTTTTAAAGCTTATTCGTGCAATGTTTTCTTTATGGTTCTTTCGAAAATGGATTAAAAAAATTTCAAATCACGTTAAATTTTTAATGAGATGAAATTTTTTTAATACGCATGAAAAAAAATTGTAACATGTTGAAAAGATTAACATTAATCATGGCATTTCTAAAACCCCCAACAGCTGTGCTTCCCAAAGGTCATATCGGTTGAAGACTCGAGTTTAGAACACCAGGGTCGCCACTGTCGTTTTCCTGACTAAAAAGGGACCAACAGGAATGATAAGAGTGGTGGGGGAAGGGCGAATAGTTGTTGTGGGCGGCGAAAGGAGGAGGAGAGGAGGAGGAGGAGGAGGTTTGTTGTTGCCCAGCGGACACAATTGCGAACGTCACGTGCTGCGAGAAGTGAGATTGATAATGGATAATTTAAATAGCGTGGCAGGGAGAAATTCACCTACACACATGCTATGAATAATACAAATAATTGTATGCGCCCCGGACAACGTGACTGTATATACGGCAGTGGAAGTGGAGGAGGACGGCGACGACGAAGAGATGTGACAGTCACGCGAGAGTGCTGCCATGCATGCATGCGCAGTAAACCACAATAATCTCACGTTAGGATATATATATCCACTGTGCTAGTGTTGGCCGGCTTTCGTCCACGGCCCGTTCATTGTCAACCAGTCTATTCGCGTTGCCTGCATATACAGGGATTGAGCAAAATAATAGAAATACCACAATTTGTGAAACATGAATTTGATCTCTTCTGGTCACCCGCGTACAAATCTAAGTGTTTTCATTATTTTGTCTAACCCCCTAATATTCTAGCGCTTTCGTTTTATTTTCACTTCACATTTAATGTATTGTCTACTGTCGTGAACGAGTAATTAAATTAGTTTGAATTGTTAAATCGTCGGTAGTAATTAAGTTTTGTTTCCAACGGTAGATAGCAACCGCATTTGATGAGTTTGAAGTAATTTTGTATTTAAATAATTAAGCACGGCGTAATGGAAAAGTCGAAGTCGCAACTGTTGTGGTGCGACACATGATTAATCGGGTTCCGTGCACGTACTAAATTAGGCAAACATGATTTGACAGTACAAAACGATGTTGATAACGATATACTAATGTACAGTAGTTAGTTTATATTATAACCACTCTGGCCATGGACACCTAATCTCGAAGTCCTCGAACAATAGTTATACTTTGGTTATACCTTGTTTATACTTTGTTATACCTAAGTTATAGTTTTTTATTTTTTTTTTTAAATCACCGTAGCGCTTAGTGCACTACAGGATTTTCTGCACCCCTTACTTTTACCTTTATACCTTGGTTATACTTTGTGTCGGTTAAACGAATTACATTTTGGAAAATTCTTAGAATATAATGTTGATAGTCTTGACGGATTCTAACATAATTATCAACAACACCTATAATGGATATTGATTTTAATTAGTATATTGTGGTGATGTAGCTCATAAATACCGGCAATTCAATAACTGTGATTTCCTATCAATAAATCTTCTTTCAATAACTGTTGATCTTCTTGTGGTTGCTATACATGGCCTGGGTTGTATTGTCTCAAAATATCGTAAAAGAAATCGTTTCCTTTAGGTTTACTCTATTTCAGTTTTTATGTCATTAAATCATACACACTAGAGGTAGTTAAAACATAATTTTAGCAGATTTGTTGTTACTTAATTTCATTTCATTTTGAGACAAAACTAAAAGTACCAAATAAACAACCTGATAAACGAGATTTAAAATTTTCTTCAAGAAGAAATATGTCCAGAATAGAAACTGGCTTTTAAAAAAATAGGAATAAATTATCTCGTAAACTACGACTTAATTTTGAGAACGAAAAAAGTACAAAAAGTACACTATGAAAAACGAGCTCTAGATTTTTCTCTACCAAGTGTGCAGATGCGACTTTACAAAAAAGTATAATAAATCGGAATTTCTTTTTTCTTTTTGCATACGTGGTGGTGGCGGTGGCGCGACAGTCGCCGTCGAGGTAGTCTTGCATGCAAGTCCGTTACATTGTATTTTGAACAGATGACCGAATAATATTATGTGTCAAACCGCGAAACTAGTTAAATCAGCCTTGAAAATGACGCGTCAGTGGCGAACCGTGGTGCGGGAGCTATGAATTCACAATGTAACGACCACTCTGAGCGCCTTTCCTGTAACGTCCTATCGGGCACTTGAGGAATACATCGCACGGACTACTGGCCCCAAGTAGTTCTGCCCGATAAAGTCTAGTGGCAGGTATAGAGGGAGGAGGGGTGCATAATACATGGATACACTCACCAGTGGATGCAAGGATCCACCTCGGATCCGTGTGCTGTGATGGTTGCTCTATTGCAATGCCTTTCCAAAGTTTTATATCTGACTTAAGTGCATGGAGATTGTGTAGTGCAACTGGACAACTTTTGTTCATTTTGGAGACTATTTAAATATTAATATTTTTGGGACTGTACAGTCAGCAGCTGTACGCTATTAGAGAAACACCAAATATTTTATGAAATATAAGCTTATTGAATTAAAAATAAATTGCTTTTATGGTTAGGGATTAGGAATAGATAATTTCGTCAAGTAAACACCACCAGAAAAAAATGGTTTCTGAAAGACATTGTCATTTTTTGCTTTAAATTAGAGAACTGTTTCCGACCTAGTGTCCCGACCTTGATTTGTTATATTTTCCAGCATTTTGCTTCAGCGATTCCTGCCTAAAGGTATCCATACTTTTATTGCATAGAGAATTTGAGAACCGTCGAAAATTCGAATATCTGACTGTAATGCCTTCCAAAACTATTCATTCACAAAATTATAAGTACTTTACCATTGACCTTTTCTTAAAATACTTTTTCAAACTATGATGTTTACCATTCTCGGGTTGGCTTCTCCCCCTGTACATACGAATACTTTTACGATCTCACGAGGACATAGTCTGCATGCTTCGAATCGGTTCCAGCGGAACGAGGGAGGAGTTTTGATCCATCTATTGGGCCGCATAGGCGCCATCCGCACGACATGTATTTTTAGTTTATATGTAGACTCGGACGAAATAGGGTTACTCTTTATCGTTATCGTCCATCACAGTTTGGCTGTAAAGTTGACGGCAGCATCTACATCGCGCGCGCTCTCTCTCTCTCAACGTTCCTCTTCCTCCCCCTCCTCCTATTTCTCCTCCCCCAATAACGCCCCGCCACGCGCCCCGCCCTTCATCTCGCCCGCAATCCGACGTACGAGCCCTCCGAGGCCGGGAAACGCGTATAAAACCAAAGCCGTTATGTGGTGGTGGTGGCACAACTTTATTTCATCTCTCGTTCTCTCCGACGGCCGAGAGAGAGCTAACGTGAGCGCGCGCGTCCTTTTAAAGATGCTCCAGCCGACTGTCCTCAGGAGAACCTTGCGCGCTTTAAAATGATGCTCCAGGAAGTTCTGGCTTTGGAACTAGTGCAAGAATGCGTTAGTAAATTTAAAAAAAAAACTGGCTTTGAAAAATGTTAAATCGTAAATCTGAGTTAATCGTGTGAGCTGTTTTTTTTTTTGCAAATAGTTGGTTAACTGTGTGGTGCCATGACCGTGTAGGATCTGGTTGCCGTCTCATAGATCCTTTCTTCATGGTTAAGAATACCACACAATTAACCAGATATTTAATTGTGTTTCCACATAGGAAATTAAATATTGCGTTTCAAAAATAGATTATTCCGAAATTATATGTCCATAATTTATTATTTAAAAAAAAATTAATCTTGCTTGTGAATCAATAAAGTTGAAATAGATTCCCAGAAATTTATCTGAATCGTGTTTCAGGATTTAATTTTAGCGTTTCAGGAACTACATTTTTTTTTAGAATTAAATTTTACATAGTATCACTCGGGTACCAAATTCATTCGGTATCGCGATCCTGAACTAAAATTTGCATCGTAGTTTTGAAATGAACCTTTTAAATCGTGATAATCCACCTTTTAAAAACATTTTAAATCGTGTAATAACTGATTCGCTAAACCTTGCCGCTTGGTTTCCGTTGAGATTGCCGATGGAGTCCTCGAGTGTCCAGGATGGAAATTCGGGCGACAACCATGACCAATAATTTACCTAGTACCATTCAGTTGGTTGCCCCTGGCAACGATGCCTTCCGGGGAATATCGAGAGTAGCGAAACACTGCGCCGCTGAAACAATTTATTTTTTACCGAGTGACACATTCCGCGGATTCTATTAAGAGAATGCCGAGAAGCGAGTTCCGACTGGTCGGAGATCTGAGGAAGAGGTTCCCCCGACGGCGCAGGCGCAGTGCGACGACGCAAGTGGGCCCCGCACGCACTTTAAATATCCTTACCTGGTACATTTGAGCGCGAGGAGAGTGCCTTGGCTGTGGTTGACCCGTCACTTTGAAGATTGGCACCGACCTCATTTATTGCCTTCTCTCCATCTCTCTCTCACTCTCTCTTATACTCCCCAGATACACACGACGCTAGCACATACGAACATCACGTGATGCGGTGGCGTACTACAGTTATGGGGAGACCAGGCCGAGGCGTCGCCAACCTCCATTACCGGGTATTAAGACAAAGCTAAACTAAATCAATGTCAAATCAAGCGCATAATACAAAGTGATAGGTTTAGTTTGATTACCAGTACCCGAGCGCGTGAGCCAACTCTGCGCTTGTACGCATCGGCAATGTAAGCCGTACGACTGCGGTGACCCCGTTTCTATACTGACTAACATTAGAGGGTGTGTATGTGTAGAACACGTCCGCGAAGATGCATTGTAGGGGAGGGGGGGGGGGTTACAACTTCCGCCGATTAATGCGGACGTTTGTGGTAATGTCGAACGGCCACGTCGAGTCGCAGCATACAGTTTTGCAGCAGCGCGCGGGAATAAATTGCGCGCGCGTACATTTGAAAATTGCTTAATTGTTGGGAAGAATCGCCACTCGGTGGGTTCGTGTGCAGCACACCACTTGATTTTGCATCGCGTTGTCCGTTAAATTACTTCGAGGATTGGCGGCGTTCGTCATTTCTGGTCAGGCGTTCGGATCTCCGAGCGCCGATCTTGGAATTATGGCGAACGCTGCCGTATTCTAAACGGCCTTTAACGGTCACTGGCGAATGAGGGCTGGGGGCTGGTTGGTTATATACGTGGCGGATGGGTTTGATGGACGAGTGACCTTGATTTGAGCAATCTTCACATGATATAACGCCGAGTGGGGGAGGTGATTATTGCAACCAATTGATATTAATTGAGGCTCGGCCCCTGACACTATATCTAGGTTATACGTCGGGATTTTTTATTATCGCGCGAGCAGCTGATGAGCACGTTGTGATAATACCAGAGGCGCGGCTGTCAGCAGAGATGCTGGTAGAATGAATTGTACTGCTCTTATAAACGTCGTTTGTACTTGTGTTGTACTACTAGCAATAATTCAGCCGACTTCCACTGTCTTGTTCAAATGGAAAATCGCCATTAGAAACTAGGCGGGCCTAAATTGATATCATATTTCATTTATTTTGAATTAAGTTAGCAAAGTTGTTTGCTCACCATGCTAAGTGGAATTTAAATATTTTATTACTTAGTAGATAATGTCGAAGTACAGAGTTAATTTAAAGATAAACGGAATGTCTGACAGTAATTCCTAATATTCTTACAATTAAATAAAGTATTGAAACAAGGGACATGGGTTATGCTAGTGCTCCCCGAAACATCCAGGATCTCGGTGAAAGTGCACATTACTTGTTTGGGAACTTTTATCAAATGTTACCGCAGTACTTATAACTTTTGATTATCTTGAAATCGCCACTACGCCTGTTTTTGACTCCGTATGTCTTATAACACACCATCGAAACCTTCGTCTGTATTAGATGTCAGATATCCAAAAATTAATTCCTGGTCATTTTCTAAGTCATCTTCTTTGGACTTTGGATACAACGATATTATGGAAAAGGAATGGTAATATCAAAAATATATTATCCTAGTCGCCATTTCTATTTTCTCAATAGTGGCCATGTTTGCCTCCATTTTGATTTTTTTTAGTCGACTATCCCGTGTTCGCGATCGATTCAGTTACCGACCAGTATCAGACGATCGATGAGATACTGTATGTGAAATGCTTGCGAGCTTAAGTATTTCTCGTATTTTTTTTTGTGGGTATGATGCCAGCACCCCCATGTGTCAAGAACCGTCGTCGCCTTTCGAGAATTCGCTCAGCTGTGTGTGGCATGAGTTATTCGCGGAAGGGGTGGATGTTCACGCATATTTATTTTTTCTCGTGTAAAAATATGGTTTGTTTTTGCAGTTGCGCGCAGCAATTTGAGCGTAAAACCATTTTAATGTCAAAATAAGTAACGCACGCTTATGTAATCCCCGTCTGGGACGTTTCTTTCTCTTCCTTTTTTTTTTGTTTGCTCGCGTGGGTTTTGAATTGTTTGTCGATCGGATTTGAAAACAAACAATTGTTTGCTGGGGATGCTGATGTACAATAGCGGACGCGTTATGCGTCTCTGTTCGCGTTTAAGCAGTAGCGATTGTTCCTCCGATAGGAAAATGTTTACAAGATCGTTTCCATGCTTGCCAGATGCGTTTTCAAGAAATTCTCTTGAAATAACAAAAATAAAATTTTTTTTTTGATTTCGCTTATGATTTATGAAACCAAACGTATCGTATTGTACCTTAATTAAAATACCGTGTGGTAATTTATTTCTTCAAATTTAAATCAAAATATATTAGCATATGTCAGGAAATGCTAAATGATTGAGAAAATTTGTTATTTTGACAAATAAATTACAATTTTATAAGCAAATCGTAAAAGATTAAAATGCATGTTCTATTTAAGCGCAATATTGTCCAATATATTTTTGTCAATATTTGTTAACAACCAGTTATGAACTTGGGAGACGTAATATGGAAAAACAATTTGTAGAAAAGTAGGATTGTAATACAGGTATGAGAGGTAATTTTGGTTTCAGTTGTCGACATTTGGGTATTTCCAAAAGACCAGAAGGAGAAAAAAAATAAAAATTATTTGTCAAAACAATTTAGTCAGAAATTGTCACCAAAAGGTTGACATGAACAGCGCCACCTATGGGTAATTCGTGTCGCGCGTAACACGCACGTTATGTGCGATTATAAACAGCACAAGTATAATTTTTCTGCAGAATCGCACACGAAATGTATTAAGTGCAATTGCGTATGCGGAAGAATGTCGACTCGTCATCGCTACGAGTCCTTCGCAAAACATCTAGGTGGGAGCCCCATCGTATAATAGGAACAACAAAAATGTATACAATGTACACACACACATATATACGAGAGAGTGTATAGCATCGTTTTAAAGTTTGCAATTTCTCGCGAATTAGGCACGCATCCCCGCTCTTCTACTTAATACCGGTGGTCCTTTCTTCCGCCATCCAAGAATATATTCTCGGTTCACTAAGTTCTGAAAGATTTTTCTTTTCCTCTACGCGATTGATTAAAACCCAATGTTTTGCGATGATGCTCTCTCCCTCTCTCATAAAAGTGATGCCAACAAACGAAAACCGCGCTCTCCTCGGAAGAACAAAACGAATTAAATTTTTCTTCTGCTCGAAATTACAAATATATGAGCTTCTGAGTAAATGGGGGTGGTAGGTACGTGTCTCTGGGCGATGGGGAAAGGGGATGGTGATGAGGAAGCTATACACATGTTTTGTTATCGACTATCTACCAGATCATTCAAGTTCAAATGTAATGCCAGTGTACCGTAATCAAGGACACTGCTAGCATGTTTATTGTCATAAATAGAGCAAGGGTTAGACAGAAAATAGTAATAATAACAAAATTACAAAATATCTTTGCGTATGCAATGACGGTACTTGCATAGCTAGCTGTTCGAAAAAAAAATTAATAGCTCGTATCATTTAAATAAGCGATGGGCAGGAAACAGACAACATTTGGAAATCCCATAAGCCAAGTAATTGTTTTCTGAGATTTCGATTTTAATTCACTTCATAGTTATTCACCATTATTATTCATAAGAAAGTAAGAAATCACCCGTGATAGTTTATCCGTCTAACGAATCAGCTATGTGCGCTGTAAAATCAATTATTATAATGCCTATGTCTTCTTCATCGATGTGTTTTCCAAATTAAGGCCTAAATTACATTATGCAGCAACAATTGTTGGCAAACGTGTCTTTGGCGCGTTTTCTCGTTTTTAAAAATGAGGGATCCAAAAAAAAAAAAAAAGACTGCACATTTCTTTCCAATATCAGACAAGAACAAATTTAGAGAAACCAAAAAAATCAACAACCAGAGTAAAAATGAAGAAAAGAAAACATTGGCAAGGAGAAAAAAAATGTAGCGACTAAGGAAACAAGCTGATAGAAAGTCCAACACACAATGCACGTCGTCGTTCCTTTTAGAAATGGTTCACGCCGCTTCGACCATTTTTAAAAGAGGCCGGTAATTAAATAAAGCGAAAAAGTAGAATACGGCCAAGAAAAAAAAAATGATGCGCTAATTTGCTACAGGAAAAGATGCGTCGCTGCCGCATCAGAGGATAAAGCAAGCGGCTTACCAATAGCGCCATACTCGACGATTCTCTATCTTTAGAGCACCATGGGCATAGCTTCCCTTGCTTTACACGGCGAAAGCAGCACTTATCATCTTATTTTTGCGTATAGAGGGAGTTATTAAATACATTAAAATGCTTTGGTGTACTTGATTTGCAAGTTTAAAATAATGTTTTCCATTCCGTTCTATTATACAAATAGTTTTTTTTTTCCATTCCGTTCTACTGTACAAATAGTGTTTTCGTTGGTTTTGTTATGTTCTGGTATACAACTCGAATCAAAAAATCAACAAATTTCTTCAAATCAACAAATTTGGAGAATTTGCAATTTTTCAGGTTTGAAAACTTTTTAGCGAAGGCTTGTAATTGGCTGACCATTTACATGAAAAAATAGTTAATTTATTACACAGTCTGTGAAATAATAATAAAAAATAATAATAATAACAAAATTGAAGAAAAACCATGTATATTGCCAGCTTTAGTTTATCTATCAAAGTATTGAGCTTCGTATCATTTCCTTTAATTTGGACCACCTAAGTGTTGTTTTTTCCCCGAGTAGAAGAATGTAACACAATTTGAGCATCGCTATATTGTAACAATTAAGAAAGACGCGAATGACATCAGTAAAAAATTACAAGAGACAATTTGTTTGTAAATTTCAGGATCACCACGGTACTCGGTCTTCAAGCAACGTCAGACGCTACTCTAAATTAGCCCAATAAATAATTGAATAACGCGTCTATTAGCGACTGACGATTTTTCAAAGCAGCATCTGCATCTCGATTTATGTAGGGTGCCGTTCGGATTCACGCGTGGCGAATAGTGATGAGCATACATTCGGAATACATCTACAGTGTGCACGTGTGGATCTGCATTATCATAAAACCTTAAATTTTCACTTAGCCGCTTTGGGGGGGGGGGGGGGGCTGTGTCAGGAAATACATTATGCAGAGGACGCGTTTCCCCATTGCCGTAAACTCGCGTCATCTGCAGACTGGTGTGTGCGCGCTGGCGGGCGCGCTCATCATCGCACTGCGTATACACTAATAATAATAACAATAATGCATTAGACGACGGCACGAAAGGCATACGCAAGCGGAGCGGGCGCCCAGAGGAGGGAATAATAAGCGACCTTATGGATTAGACGTTATTCCTAAAGATGGCATTACCCATTCTTGGCGACTGCGGCGTTAACCGGGTAAATATACTCGCGTATGACGTCACGAGTATTGTAACGACGGATCCTAACTAGTGCCAAAAACTTTTTTGTCGCATTTCTTTCATAACTCGTTTGAGTCAAGTTCATTTATAAGTTTTTTTTTCCTGCTATGTGACTTTGGCTCGCATGGGCGAAAGAATGTGGTGTCCTTGGGTGATTTTCGAGTGAAACTTATGGTTGCCTACATCTACCTGTAGTTGTGATTAGCAACACTAGAGGCGTTTATTACATCGCTAGTGATAATAATCAGAACTAAATGTAGCTAAATGCAGCGGCTAACTCAATGAGCAACTAAAACTCATTGAGCAAATATGTAGTTTTGCTTTCTGCGGTGTTAATTTGGTGCCGAAATGGTATTTAAATTCTTACGAAGCGTTTTAACGTTAACACAACGTGGAACAAAAGTGTTAGTTTGCACAGTGCGATGGAGTTCCACGTCATTTACGCGCCAACAAATTGAGAGCCAAATTGCGACAGACTTGTTGCCGGATCCGCACGTCTACTCGCAATTACAGAGACGAGACTTCATAGTCCAAATTAATTGAATAAAACGGGTTCGCCAGCTCGCTTAACCCCCGTAGGCCGGCGGCAAGGGAATAGCGAAAAAATACACAAATTCCCGTTCTGGAATGCCGAAGCGTGCGCTAATGTCGACGCGTAATCAACCCCGCGCCAAAAGTGCGTGGACGCGGCCGGTGAGAAACGTATTAACCGGTGATGTCACGCACACTCGAACCGCCGCCCGCCGGTAAGACCCAGCGCATCCCGCGGTAAATTATGGCAACGTGACCATGGTGCAAAAATCCTACGATTGGGAATTGCATATCCTCGTGAGGCCGGGCGAGGTCATGCGAGGGCCACCGACAACATGAGTTGGAAAAATGTTTGAATAACCGATCGGCGTTTCCGTTGTCATTGCCAATTCTCAAATGGCGGTCCTCTGCACACTCAAAATTGGTGTTATTCCACATGTGATAATGACCGCTTGCAGTGTCTTTTAGCCTTTTCCCATTATAATTTCATTTGCCAAGTATTTCTAAGGCTCCAGTTCAAGGAGAAATGATATTACATATCAGATCCTCATTGTTCCCGATCCTCCAGTTCTTGAGGGACATGTCTGCAGTCGTTAATGTCTTTACTGTCTATTTTCGTATCTGTCTTGATGCAAAAATTGCAAGAATCAATCCTTCAGCATTTTCATTTTCAAGAACGGCGATTACGCCTGTTGATTCGACTGAGGTCATCAGAGCAACACTTTCAAACCGTAATAATATTTGAGAGTAGCGTTTGGGGGCGAGATGAAAATTGAAGATATGAATTTCACGCTGCCGCGTCGTTAAATTTCTTCCTCCCGAGAATTAGCTGACAGGGTTAACTGTTGTAAACATACTGAAGAGAACTAGGATGCGATGGCGGGACTTTGCAGGTTAAGCGTGGGTTGCCCACGATTCCTTTTTCTCGCGGGGGGCGCGCGTGTGATGCGCGAGGACAACTGGCGTTTGGCATTTTTCCGGAGAAGAGGCGAGCTGGAAGCCAAAAAGAAGCTAGGCACATGTTCATCCTCAGTAGACCTTTTCTTTAAAGGCAAACGCGCATACTTCGAAATAAGCGAAGTTTCTGCGTTAACACCATCGATACAAAGTATCGGGGATCCATGTCACTAGATCAAATTGAACGAAGTCTAGCTTCGCTCGGGGTGCGCATAAGATTACATAATAACTTAACTAACGTATCTAATACTAACTCACTAATGTACCGTATAAGTCGTCCCCGAATCCTCGGCGTAAAACTGGATAACGGCACGAAGAAGTCGCGGCGAGAGAAGAATCGGCGATGAGGTGAAACTCTAATTTTCGGGCCAAGGTGGAATATTAGCCGTGCGGCGAGAAAATGACAGTGAACGGGACCGTAAAACTTCCAAGAAAGGACGCGGTTGGTTGCTGACGCAATATCGGACAAGAGACGGGGCACGTTGGATACGAATACTCGCGTGTGCTACACTTGTGAGCGTCGCGAACACGGCGAGACATGCAGTGTCGGACAATGAGCGGGGGCGTTGGAAAGTGAACTCTATCCTTGTGTGTGCTACACACCTGTGGAATAGCGCGAACACGGCGAGGCCTAAGTTTCTCTACTCTACTGATCTACTATGTGGCCTCGGATCTTGGACGAAATCGCATGGGAGTGAAACGAATTACCGAAGTTCGGCTAGATTCTTGCGGGCTGGAGCGACGATAATAACGTGCATGTCCAGAGGTTGACGTGTGTCGAACTCTTGTGAACCTGGTGAGTTGACACATGAATAGCCAACCAAGGGGAAGTTGTCCGGCTCTAAGACTCTGCTTACCAAGCAGGGTCATGTGAACCTGCTGGAATACGGAGTCAATGGAGGCGACTTATCTGGCACCCCACCATCTTGTCTGAACTAACTGGATGGACCTATCGGACCAGGGCCGAGCTGGTTCACAGTGAGGACTGCCGGGCTGGTTTGCTCGCCACCCACCTCCTGCAGCGCCTGGTCACCTTGACTCCGACTGTAAAAGCAAATCCATCCGACGACGACTACGTCGCCTGCCTTGTCCCCCCCCCCCTTCATTGTCGGGGTGACCGCCATTGCTGTTTGTCATTATTGGACAACCCGGCGGGGGGCGGCTGCCTGCTCACCTCACCTGCCCACCCACAACTCCACCACCAACAGCAGCAGAGGTGGCGGCCGCCTCACCACCACCACCGCCAGCAACAGCAGAGGTGGCGGGTCGACCAGCACCGCCTTCACCACCACCAGCAGCAGCAGATATGACGGGCTGACCACCGCCTGCTCACGCCCGCTACTCACCAGCAGCAGAATGGACCCGGCGGGTGCCTGGATCCGTTGCTCACCACCCGGCGGGGAGGGGGCTGACCCGGCCGACCTGACTCGATGTGGGTGCTGTGGGTGATCAATCGTGAGCTGGGTGGGTTCAACTGAGTGTGTGGGGGCGGAAGAGAGCTGCAGCCGCGGCCACCGCCGGTGCGGTTCACCATGGTGCTACCTGACCCGACCTGGCCTGACCCCTGTCTAACGTGCGCCAGGGTGGAAACTTGCTCAACTCTCGCTCATGTCCTGCCCACCAACAGTAGCAGTACCAGCGGTGGTGCCTGCTCGCCTCACCTGCCCACCCACAACTCCACCACCAACAGCAGCAGAGGTGGCAGGCCGACCGCCGCCACCGCCATCACCACCACCAGCAGCAGCAGAGGTGGCAGGCCAACCACTGTCACCGCCTCTAGTAGCAGCAGAGGTGGTCCATCGCCTCCCATCACCACCACCGCCGCCGCCTTCACCACCACCAGCAGCAACAGAGGTGGCGAGCCGACCACCGCCTGCTCACGCCCGCTACTCACCAGCAGCAAAATCGGTGGACGAGAGGCGGCCTTCACACGTCCACTGCCCACCACCAGCGCCAACAGTGGACCCAGTAGGTGCCTTGATCCGCTGCTCACCAGCTGCGAGCTCGGCGGGTGAGGGGCGGCTTGCCCACATTCACTGCCCACCATCAGCACCAGCCCTGTGGATGGGCGGCTGCCTGCCCGCATCTGCAACCGCCTCCTGCACCAACGGTGGATTCGGCTGGGGGCTGCAAAACGACAGGTGGATGGGGGAATGATGTCGGGTCTGAAGAGGCTGGAACTGGACAAATGACAGCGTGACGATTGTGTTAATGGTGTTAAGTTAGTGCACAGCAACTGGAGAGGGATGGATTTATTGGAAGAGTTAATTAATTAATTAATTATTGTTGTGGAAATGGTTTACAATTAGAAGTTTTAGAGACAATTACTATTGTTATGCGCTATCGCGTTTTAATTGTTTTAGGTTTTACCGGGATACTACTGAGTATTGCTTATTATTATGGTTATGGGAATTAATCAATTGATTACTGGGGAATATAATTATTAATGAGTGCTATTGGTGGTCCGAGCGGGTGAGCTCTTGATGACTAGATATAGGATTATTAGTTGGCGCGTGATAATAGTGGTGAGGATTTAGTACAATTGATTGATGTTGTTTTTTTTAAATAGTTTTACAATTGAGAAGTTATAGGGACAATATTATTCACTGGTGTTGTGCGCTGTTGGGTCTTAATTGCTGATTGCTACTGCTTGCTAGTGAATTAATTCGGAAATAATCAATGAATATAATGGGTTTAGTGTGTGGTACTCTGTGTACAGTATTGTCCGCTGCTGTTCACATTGATTGGAATTGTGTAATTGATATAATTGTCAAGTGTTATTCTTGCATTCAGTCAACTCCTCGGTCATGTATGATATTGATGTTGACGCAATTGATCATGCATAGATGTATGCATTGTTGCTGTTGGCGCATTGATACCTGAGTCACTGCTGTCGTGATACTGTTGATTATTGATTATTGTCCTTAGGGTGTAACAATTATTATTATTTTATCATTATTATTGTTATGTACTGTAATGACGAACATGAGGGGGGGACTCCTGGTTCCTTCCCCATGTAGAGAATTTTACTGGTTATGTGGACCTGAATGGCCGCGGATTGTATGCAAGGGAGGTTGAAATGTTGGCTGATTGTACGCGGTGCCAGATTGGCCGCGCGGGTGATGGTCCGAATGAGGTGGGGGCGGATGGAGAACCGCGGGTGTTAAGGTGCCGCGACGATGAACTGGGTTTTCGGAGCGAGATGGCGGGCTAGGGACCGAACTATACGGTACCTATGTCGTATATACACCCCGCGTGAGCCTAGCTGACTTTGTTTGCTGTCTTAGGTTAGTTTGCTGTCTTCGGGAAACTCTTGCGCCAGGGCATGTTGTGTTTAAGCGGGGTGAGTCCAAGCCAGTGTTGAGCTTTTAAAAATCGCAAATGTTTAGCTGGCAATCGATGATGATGGTATCTCCGACCAGGGAAGATGGGAAACAGCGACTTCGTTGGCAGTAAAAGTTATTTTATTTACTACTTCATAACTTATTTTACATATACAGGTGTTGCGTACATGTATGTTGATTATTTGTAATGAGATGAAACGTAAAATTATTATAAATAGTGTGACTTTCTCTGCGATCAATGCGTGGTTCTTTTGTCCGAACAGCCGGCAACAACAACATTTACAACAACATTCACAGGTTGTTTGTTGTAGGACAAAATCTGGTAGTAAGTGTAGTTCACATATTTCCCCACAGGGTCAGTGGCTCCGCGATTCGCATTCAATTTGTA
>JAUJYS010000728.1:0-20850 GCA_033995665.1 Melogona broelemanni
ATTTCAAATGGTACTGCGGAATCGAATAATCGAGAGCCCGCGCCGGGAACGCAACTGGGAACCGTTGCACCACAAATCTGTCTTACGCACCTGAGCTAAGACGATTCGTACCGACGTTGAGTCGTAATAACGACGTGGTACCTTCGTTCTACCCAGATCGATAATAGAAACCCTTCAAATATCTTCAGTCAAAATCGATTAGCTAGCGTAAGGGCATAATGCAACCGCATTTTTTCTCCGTATTTCGCATTGTACACCGACCGCCTTTTGACGGATTAAAAATCAAATTTAAACCTCGTACAGGTTAGATAATAAACTTTCCTGGTTTTAAATTAACGGACCTGGTATTCGAACCCTAAAATTCAGCAAACCAGCACTAAGCAACCGGCTCCTCTAACTTTGGTAGTTGTTAAACCCTCATGAGTGTAAAGTGAAGAACAATATAAACACTGTTTCAGAAAACCTATCATTGATAGCAAATAACTAAAAAAAAAACGGCTTCCCCTAGGATAAAGGGGAGGAAATTTACAAAAAAAAATAAATAGGAAGTCCCGGAAAAATATCCGCCCAGAAATTTATAGGAAAATATATAACGCCCGGAAAATATATAACCACCCGAAAAAATATAACATGACGACGCAGTATTGTCCATAGTTAAAAAGGGGTTATTGCTTCCCATATCGTCAGTCACGATTCAATCGATAGTATAACCATTACCCATCTCATCACAATTTTCACCAGAAGCTAGTGAAATGAAAATACGCCATTTTATCCGACGTGAGGTGAATCCGTAAATGTGACCGGACGACAAAATTTGGTTGTCCTAAATTATAGTTTTGATTAACTAATCACATTTGTAGATCAGCCCAACTCGCAAAAAGTACTCATAAAAACAGCAATGCATTTCTTTTTTCTTCGTTTGAACATCACTAGTGAATAGCACTACAGGAGGTTATTGTACACCTCGTGTCGCTGTGGCAATGTGTGAGGGGACATTCCAGCACCACAGGATCGAATAAACGGAAGCCTGCGCCGGGAATCGAACCCGGGACCACCCGCTCTGTAGACTGTGACCATATCCACTGAGCCACTGGGAGTACAATACTACCTGAAGATCCTACAGCAGTGCATTAAAAAGTCCTGTTAGGTTAAAGTTGTATTGAAGGATTCAGTAACCAGACTAGTGTAGCGGCTGCCAGAATAATCATTTCTGAGCGCGAGCAAACGACATTCTACTGTCTACCTGTCGCACCTCTTTGGCAGGCGCCGATGTTGCACGTGCATCTTCCGCTACGCTTACTAAACATTTAATCTGCGGGCTAATTGTGATTTTTAATATGCTGACATTTTGATCCAGTACCAGCTCGTGTACAGTCCATATCTGTCCCTTATCTGTGCACGGGGAGCTTGCTGAAACGTGAAACGCGTCCACGCGATATCCGTATTTCCCCAACTCGGAATAGCAACGGACCACGAATCTGCCAGCGAATTTTATTATTCGTAGTTTTCCCCAAGTTCTGGGTACGTTACTATTGCATCTAAAGAAAACTGCGAAACGAAAGTTTCTATGATACTGGTTTCCAGTAAATATTTAACCGGATTGCTGAAATATTTTCCGAATATTTTATTCTATTCAGTTGCACGATTCGAAAAATACAATTTCAAAAGAATGAATAGATGGTCCTTATACATGACCATGTTACTTCCTCAATTTTCGAAACAGTATGCATGCTTTATTTGTTCATTGATTTGTACATGTGCCTTGGGGTTGTAGAAAATCATAACAACCGGTACTGTATTACGCTCATGCGAAACCTGCCTGGAATTCACGTTGCTTCTGATTTGTGGACCAACTTTTCCCAAACGCAAATAGTGAAGAAAGGTGGATTGGATTTATTTGTTATTGAATGCACTGTTAAATCTGTATTTTTTGCGTTATACATAGCATAAGTAAATCAATACAGATTTATGGCTCAATAAATATTACTTCTTAATATTTTATACGTATATAACTCCTTTTCTATCAGCTTATGATGAAATTGCTTTTGAAAAGGTCACTTGAAATGTTGGATAAGTTATTGCTTCTGCGCCGGACAGTTATTGAAGCAGTAGCGTTCCAATTTTGTTTTTAGTTTGGTTTGGTTCCGAGAATTTAAAGAAGATGGACCATTGATCGACGAACTTTAACGCGTTCCCAGCACTCTTGGTGGTGAATTTGAATTTTGTGGCTTCAGTCACCACTAGCGGCGGCAATTGCAACTCCACGTTACATGCCAAAATACAATTTTCGCCACCTAGTGAAAGGACGCAGCTTCCATAGGAATACAAAAATGATTGACTGGCTTTAAATCCCTGCTCTGGCTTTGAAATGCCGCTGTGAATGGCAGACAGTCAATCAGTGAACATCCGCTTGTATTGCGTGATTGCCAACAATTTAGGGGCGGCGGTGTGTACCTTCTTGTGAAACAACGCAGTTCATAGTTGCAAAGTTGACAGTTTTGCTTTGAAGCCTTGCCCCTAGTAAATGAAAAATAGGTAACCATGCTACATCCGCCTGTATTACGTGAGTGCCAACAATTAATGGGGCGGCGCAGCACAATGTTCGCTTTGTAGTGAAAGACCCCAGCTTCCATTGGGATTCTGCAAAGATGACAGTTGGCTTTGAAACCCTGCAGTAAATAAAATAAAGGCAACCAGGCTATATACGTGTGTATTGCGTGATTGCTAACAATTTAGGGGCAGCTCAGCACAATGCCTAGTGAAAGAACGGAGTTTCCATAATAATGCAAAGATTTCAGCTTGGCTTTATGTTGGTTGTTATGTGTGTTGGTTATTCAGCCCTGGGACTAGGTTTAACAGCAGCGTGTCGACTCTGGACCCCGACCCTCGATCCCCCGGCACTTGCGTTTTTCTTGGCAGAATACAGAGGTGGTTTACCATTGCCTTCCCCCGCGCAGTACTACGAACCAATCCAACGATCAGCTGCATTGGGATTCGAACTCAGATCCGCTGGGTGTCGAGGGAGCGCGCTACCTCTCGGTCGTATACGGATGAACGGATGAACCCCTAGTAAAATAAAATAAAGGCAACCAGGCTACATCCGCGTGTATTACGTGATTACCAATAATTTAGGGACAGCGCAGCGTAGAATTGCACTACGTTCAGCTAACACAGACACAGGCGAGATAAATCGAAAGTTAAACCATGTGTAATCGTGTTTGCCTACGAGTAATTAGTTTACATGGCGTTTGAAAGTTTTAGTCTCTCGTCCATATCGCTAGGGGAAAGCGGCCAGCACCAACGCCTTGTGTTTGTACTGCATAGTAAACCGCAACATGATTCTTCATACAGACGTCGACACACTGCGATTCATCGAGTTTCGAATTTATGCACGTGATATTTTCTCACGCGAGAAAATATCACGTGTACAAATTCGGTGCTAGATAAATTGTTTGTACGGTGTAAGTGACAGTTTGTTTTAGTTTGTTGAACTCAGTAGTTATGATTTTTTATATTTATAAATCAGCATTTATAATTCATGAACGGCATTAATTTGTGAAACGACTCCTCATACTTTTTATTTAACTATTTGACATTTTAAGGTGTAATGTTTACACAGTATATACGAACGTAAATTGCGAATTTCAGACAGAGTACTGTCTATAAATTTGAATCTACATTGATCCTATAAAGCTATATCACTTTAGCAATCTCGGTTTATAGTTGAAACTGTAGCTAAAATTTGCACGTTCTGGCGACTTGATTTACGACATTCTCATCTGCAGTGCTGCTATCTTAATTTTGACCACAATCGATCCTCAATTTGCGCCGAGCTCCCTCGTTCCTCCCATACCCCCACCCCATCCTCTTTCCTCCACACCACCACCAGTATCCCGTTCTGTCGACCCCGACCCATATCTTTGTGTACGGTTTACTGAGCTAAGTAGAAACCCGTACAGTCAAAAGAAAACCCGCTTCTGCGTCGACGTCGCCGTGGCGCGAAAGACAAGTTGCAGAGTATGTGTTTATGCCCGCGGCACTTCGCCGACGCTTCCGTTATCGAGAGTCTCTTGGTTCTTCTGTAGGCAAATTTCGCTACAAACGCCCTCAGCGTGTGGCGCACGTCTGTGGACTAACGTCTAGCGCCAGATAAGCGTCCCTGCTTTTGAAGTGAGTGAAATTGGAGATCCTAACGGGTTTGTCGTTAACTAATTTTCCTTGTGAGTGATAAAACTGTCGTAGATTCACTGACGAAACTTGCAATGGTGAAAACGCGTTTGGAGAGTTTTTCTAAAGTTTAATTATTTCTCTAAATGATCGTGTCGTTATTTAAGGTAAGGGTTAATTTGTTTGCACAACGACATAATAATATAAGCAAGGTTCTGTCCTACATTTTCTGCTTTGTGCTTTTGAGTCTCGCCAACTCAAATCGACTTCACTCCCAGTCTGTCCTGGGTTTCGTTTGTTGTTCTTGATTTTGTAATTCCAGACATTTTGTTGCTGTATATTGATCTGCTTCACGATTGACTTTAAGGCCCACGTTTGTGAGCAAGCGATTTATTCATTCGATTACCACAGTCAGATGACTGACCCTTGGCGACGCTGAATATTTCGCCGAAATAAATTAATTGGCAATACATCCGCTAGGATCTCTTGTTTCACTGTGCCAACAGAAACGTCCGATTTGTCTATGCCCGGGTATGTAGCCCTTCCGATAAGTGTATGTACACAAGTCCACATCACCCCGTTCCCTTACACTGTCGCGAAATTTGCGTGTACTTATCTTCTCAGTTCGAAGACTGCCAACAAGTAAACAGAGTTCTTGATCGAGTGCCTTCAAGGTGTACTTAGTGGCTGGCAGGCTCTATTAGAGTGCTTGACCAATAAACCTCAACCGTGTGATTAAGATACTCACGGGAAAAATCAACGCTGCGTATGGGTAAGCTGCAGAATTCCTTCGAGGCTCCTCTCTGAATAAAGTAACTTCTACTGCCTAGCGTATGTGTCAAATCGATTTGAGGCACTGTTTAAACTCAATGGATTATTAATAAGGAACATTATACGAGTGCAAATTGGATTACATCTTCTATAGAATATTTAGGTATAACCGCATGCTGATTTGCGTCCTTCTCTGTTGAGTCTGTGGCAAGAAATTATTGTCTACGAAATTTTAATTGATAATGGCCATTATTCCACTTGCTACTACTAGAAATTTAACGATTGTGTTCAACAAAGTACCCACTTATAAACGAATTTTGAAATTTGTATCGGATCCTTGTCAAAATTTGATAGATAAAAATGTTTGATGAGACTGAGCTGCGCACAAAATATCAGGTCTCTAAGAGGTATGGAAGTTAGTTTTTATTATTATTATTTATTGACAATTTTTTATATAATACAAAAAAACCGTCATCACCCCAAAAGGGGGAATTAATCCACACCTTAGTAACATCTAAATGTTGACTATAAGATGAGTGAGTTATAAAGGATCTAAAAAGAGTATACATAAACAAGACAGATAATCAAGGTTCGATGTCAAGTTAAATAAAGGTTGCAAAAAAATTGTCGCTAAAATAAATAATATTTAACAGTCAAAATACATTTGTAAAGCTATGTTTTAGTTGCTTCTAAGGGTAATTTCAGGAACACAAATGTTGGGTATCCTTTCACGAGTATAACCCACTTTTCCTTCTGCGAAACGTCAACATTTCGGAAGGAACTGGCCGCGTTTCATACCGCGAACCATATCAGATAATTACGCCGTCGGTTTCCGATTGGTGATGCCACGTACCACGTACCGGTACCACATCCTGAAACGGTTTTGGTGTATTCTCGCAATCAGATCAATTGGCAAACCGACACTTTTCGATTGACAGCAGCACCTTATCTTTCACCGAAGCAAGCTTGATCGAATTGAAGCTTGGCGTGTGTGTGTGGGCACTCGCCCAGGGATCACAAAATAATGAAGTGGTTCTAGCTAGGTTACAGTTTCCCCTTTCGGTTTTTTTATTCCTTTCATTGCTAATACAGCACGTGCTTAACAAAAAACTCGAGATTGTTCTCCTAAAATCACGTGCACTTGATAAGCGTGATCTATGCACGTGATACCTTGGAAACACATAATTGTTGATTGTACTCTCTAATCACGTGCAATTGTCACGTGACTTAGTACCTATGGGCATGAGCGCCTTTCACGATGCCCTGTTAAAATCTGATTGAGCTCAATTTATTTTTTGGTTGGGATAGAAACATTCATTTCTAATGTCTTAATGTTTCATTTGGGATGCTCATGCTCATTTCTTTATTGTTTACAATCACTGATCGCCATCACTGAAGTAAATATCACAACATGAGATTATGTAACCTAATAGCTTCATTAATTGTGGAGGGGCGCATTTTTACCAATACTTCGGGATCGAATAAGAAAAGCCCGATCCGAGATTCGAACCAGGGATCGCTGCGCAATACGGTGCGCTACCACTTAGCTACGACAACCGTATATGATTCGAATTTATTAAACATTGCATCCAAGTGGCCAGGAAATTTTAGAAAAATATATTTTACGTGCATTTGGGTCTGAGGAGGATACCTTAAAACAATTTAGCAGTGCGCAGTGAACCCGAGAGGAGAACCACTCTGTCGTTTTCCGTACACTGTTCCAAGTGAGCAGCCCATCACATTGATATTAATTTGGCATTGGATGCTCGAGGCGTGGTTCCAAAACGATGACGTGACCATCGTCTCGTCAGATGACAGCCTTAACCTTCTGTTGCGTGGTTTTGGATAGGCCTGGCGTCACTGCTTACAAATTGGCAGACACATGTTATATGGGCGCTGAGGGCGTGTTGAAAAAATAGCCATATTATGCGGAGTTTTTTTTACCACCATAGGACGTGATACAAGCGCTGATTTGGTTGTCTATTTTTGGTCTGCTTCCTTGAGGGAAAATATATTGCATCTCGCAAAATGCAATTTGGGGCTTCATGTATGTTTCAACGAAACATGAATAAGAAATGACTAGCATGACTCGTGTAGTGATATGCATTCGTCTTAAATAAGCCAGTTCTTCAAGTTACACTTACCCAATTGTCAAGAGTACCTGTACAGTAGATGATTTCTTTCTTTTAAAAAAGCAATCCAATGTTTTTTCGCTCAATTTGATTTATAGCGAAATGAGACGAATATTTCCACCATAGGACTCGATCGGTGATCTTGAGGTTTCTCATGATTGGCACTGTAAGACTTTTTTATTTCTGTAGTCTAACTGCATTTGTTCCTATTTGGAGGAATTTACTTACGCCAAGGTTTCTTTTCCTAGGAAGGAACGTTAGAAACGGTTTAGTTCCTTTATTTCAGGAAGTGAAACGGAGGTTCGTTTTTCGTCTACATGGTTTGTTTTGCCATAACAATAATTTTTTTACAAGTACAATCTTTTAAAGTGTGTCGACAGAGATACGATTTGACTACATCAAACAGAAATTGCTAAAGATGTTGATCTGTGTTAGGAAATCGGCACATATCCTTTAGATGATTGAACGTAGTCACAATGTTTTGTGAACTTTTTGTGAACATCTTTTTTAATATATTTGTTTTTCTACATTTCTTTGAAATTATGGATTGCTAATGAAACCAAGCACTCTAAAAGCTCGTCACATCTGGCCAAATGATTTAGTGACAAAGTTATAAAAGTGCAGCGTTAGAAATTGCTCCAGCACCAAGAGCTTTTAAAAACTACTTTATAACGCCAGATTCAGAACGAGTACCATGAACATAAAAGTCCAATTACAATTACAATATATACCCGTAAGCACCCCCTATTTAGGGGGGCCAATGGCGGAGTCCGGAGAACACCGCGTGATCAAACGACCATACCTTGTTGTCATCCTCACCAAGACATGGTATACTTTGATGCAACCCAACCCACCAACCCCCCTTCCCACGCCCTTCTGAAACAGTAACACCCCCTCCCCCTGACGACTCATGGGAGTCTCCTATCGAGCTTTGTGGTCACGTGCCGAGTTTGGCTCCGCACTGCAGACCGACACGACAAATTCGCGTTTGCACGTGTTTTGACATTGACGCGCTTGAACCGGGATAAACTTGCCGGGGATCGTCGAAAAGTTCCTGGAGCGAATAAACTAAAATATGGGTTACAATTGTTGAGAAAAATCGTTTGTAACCTCCTTAGACTTCTCATTATCTCTTCGAGGATTTTATTTTATTTTGATTGATAATCAATGATCGTCATCCATCACTGATGTGGATATCACAACAGGGGAATCTGTGTCCCTCTAATCGCTCGTGCAATTATGAAGGGGCATATTTTCACCAGTACCTCAACGAATTACGAAAGCTCCAACCAGAAATCTAACCCGGGATCACCATCCTTTTTGTCATCATCTTTTTCGTTAATCCTAAATCCTAAATCCTAATCCCAAATCCTTCAACAGGTTGATCATAGATGCCGCTCGCCAACGGTTAATAACTGCATAAGTTGACTTTGGACGGGTTGCAAGGCATGACACACACACGCACCCACTGACATAGAGAAATTACCTTCTTTGGATTATAGTTTTATAATTTCATTATTATCAAAATAATACAAAAACAAAATATGTTCAAATTCTCGGAAACACCGAAATTCATAAGAACATAAAAAATGTAGGTAAAAAATATGTTTTTTAAATGTGTAGTTTTGAAAGAATTGCTTCGAATATTTTTGGGTTGTCCCTGGTTGGCGTGGGTCGAACTCGGACGCAGGGTTGCGTTGTGAAAGCGTTGGATAAATCTGCGAAGGCCGCCCGCTGCGTATTCGCTTGTTGATAGTCGCTTCTATATTCTCGTACAATTCTGGATGAACGAATTTGCGATAATAACAAAGCAACGGGTGTCCGCACTCGTTGATGTACCGCGGAGCATGTAGGATCCCGCGACAGCTAATTAAAGCAACGTCAAACAGGGTGTACCTCTCGACTTTTAACAAGATTTCCGCTGTCTGAGAATTTTGGTGTTACCGAGAATTTGAACATATTTTGTTTTTGTATTATTTTGATAATAATGAAATTGGCGAATTTTTTATTCATGGTTTAACCTCTGTGCCAGCATTCATGAAAGGCTTGTCACTCTGTCGTCTATGAAAGGCTTTATTAAATTTTTAAAACATTATCAATATCTGTTCTGTAGTCTGAAAAATAAAATCGATATTGCTTAAAAGTCTTATGATGTAAGATGCGTCAAACTAAAGGTTTTCTGGAATTTGATTTTGAAATTAGTCTTGGGGAGGCTATTCTATTCTGTGATGCTTTTTGGGAAGAAGGACAATGTGGTTGGCCCCAAAGCATTTTAATTTTCCCAGACAAACGCCGCGTTAATATTTGCGGTCAGAGGATCTATTGAGATAACTGGTCAAAAATATAGCTTTATTTTTATTGCAAACTCTGGTGGTCCGAATTAGACAACTCTAACATCTCAGATCCGAAAGACGTCATTTTCCCCATCGTGCCCCTTGCCTCCTAGATAACCCTCTGCAGCCACTCCCTCAGGGCTGCAGTAAATTACGTCTATTTACTGGCTCTGATTTTATTGAATCGCGAATATGAATCTGTCATCTGAGTACGCCGAAGGGCGAGGTTGGTGGTGGCGAGACTTGACCACCAACTCCTCCTTTATTCTCCAGTCAGTCTGTGGCACTGATTTCTTACTGAGGGAGCTAATGAGGCTGATGCCCAGGGCAGATAAAGCCTAATTTATTTGTTGGAATTTTTATTCACACTACAAATTTCAGTCGTTTCTTCGTGAGAGGTATTACCGTATTCACCGTTACTTTGTCCGATCCTAGTCGCTATCAAATAGGTGCGGCGATAACGCGACGGTTCAAGGGAAATTTCACTACTATGCGAAGCTAAATCCGCGCCGGTTTTCGTAAGATTGTGGGGAAAGAGTGAGAATTTACAGTGTTAGCCTTAGGATGCACTGTTTTTCTTCTAATAATTATTAACATGGAAAGATGCGACGAACCCTCTAGGCAAATTTGTTGAGTGGTTGTGCCCGCGACAATTTTAGTTTGTACGGACTCTGCCGCGGCTGATTGCCAGCGAATGGGAAGAGGTGGCGGGATATGAACGGAAAATATGGTAAATAGAGGAATAAAAAGTACTGAAGCATGCCGAGACGAATGTCGAATAAATAACAGATATACATTTATTTATTTTTAATGCCCGCTGGAAAGGCAATTATGTTCATCTGCTACAGTACACTGATATATAATTGCCTTTCTTTCGGATATTGAAATATATGTAAAAGTTTATTTTTTTTTGTAAATAGAGGAAAGACATTTCCATTTTTGCCCAGGGTGCACGACTGTAGATCAAGTGATGTCCTGTTATTCTCCGGGGAGGTGGGTGATGGCTGTGACTTCGGGGTGGGTGATTCCGGAACCCGGATCCTATCCGTCCAAATGCCTAATCTCTTTTTATCCCCACTCCCTCCCTCTCCCACCACCGCCACTGCAGTAGTAGTACCACGACCGAAAAAGATCACGTCGTTCTGCGTTAACCTCATTCTCGAATCCGAAACGACCAATCTCTCGAACGAACGCTTTTTTTTGTGTGGGTGCATGTGTGTGCTCTCTTTCAGTTTCCATTCCATCCACCCTCCTTCTCTCCCATCCTCCTCACCCACAACTCGAAAGCACGCCACCGGATTTTGATCAATTGATTCTCAGAGAAGCGCTCTCATTGAATAACGTCAGATCCGGTTATTTTTAAATTATTTGTTTTGGTTTTACAAAATCTGGGTCAACACGATATTTATTTTCTTCGCCTTTTTTTCTATCCTCCTTAAATTCGATCGTGTTTTTTCTTCCTTTCGTCTTGTCTGTCATTAGTGCTGACCGGGTTTGCTGGTTCTTAAACTTCTTAAACAAGCAAATGAAAATAACTTAGTTTTTCAGGTAAAACCTTTAATTTATACATCAGCATGAGCAAGAATTTTATTTTTGAGATGCTGACACAAAAGCTAAACAAAAAACAAATATGCACACACAACGCGGTGAAGTTTTACCCCCGAATAATCAAGCGCGCAAAGCAGTGCTGTACCGCATAGCACACGCGCCTTGTGTATTTGCCTCTCTCGGGCGGAGCTTTTGTTTTAGCATGTGTTGAATGAGAGGGATGGATGGCATTTTCGCTTCGTTGGATTAATGCTATGGGGGTGTGCGTGGTAAAACAAATAAATATTTTAATAATTAATTTTAATATTATAAATTAATTGAATCATACAGCAAGACACCTTTAATCCATCAGGTTGATGTACAAACAATCATGGTTCGTGGCAAGTTAAATAAACAGTTTTAATAATAAAATTAAAAAAAAAATTCATTAAAAAAAGAATTATTAAAATGAATTTAAATAATTAACGAAATTGTTCTGTTACTGAGAACAATTTTTGGTGCTATCATTAATCGTCATTATAAGTATGATTAGTCTAATAAACTGATAACAAATTTAGTGTGATCGTCTGAACTAAAAATATTTTTCAATATTTACCCATATTTGTCATTTACTACATACACATATTTATTTTTAGGTCAGTTTAAATACAATTGAAAAATATTTTAGGGACTGCAAAATAATTTGCCATTAATTCACTAGTGATACTAATGTTTGTCATGCTAACAAATTTAACCTGATATCTAATAGACAAAATATTTGAACATACAGATCCGGTTCGTAACGCAGCAGCTATCTGACGGAACCCATGAAAAATGTATTTACGGAATATTCGCAATTTTCTATTGAATAGTTTCGTCACAACCAGTATCGTTATATCCACGTGAGACCCAGTATACTGATTTCAACTTTGACGGCACGTGAAAATCTGTAGTATCAATTTTCTCGTGCAGTTGAAGCACGATGTGAGTAATTTTAACGTACAGGGAAAGCCTAAGTACCCGTGAGCGTCATTTGTGATGGCCTGGTACACAAACATGAGCCTTAACATTATTATATCAAACATAATTAATCACAGGCATGTCTCTTTGTGATTTGTGTCCCCAAATCGGCATATAACCTCTAGATATGTTCTTCATTTGGCATTATGAACGTAATCATAAGTTTTAGTCAACTTTCGGCATATTTTTTTAAATAACTTTTGAATCGTAGGAACGGAAAAGTTTGAGGTTCCCTACAAAAAGGTACTAAAAACAGCCAAATTCCTTTTAATTTCTGTTAATTGAGTAAAGCTTACCTTTGAGCATTAAATTTGTTCGATAAGTTTGAGTTTTATTTAATTTAAAAAAATCATCGGTTACCGCGTTTGGAGAAAAATAAGCGGTTTTCTCCGCCACCCTATGATTTAATTTATGTAGGAACCAGTAACGGGAACTGGTGCCTTTCGTCATAGGATGAACAAAGAACTCGAACCGGTTCCTTTTCAACAGAAACGAACCCAACACTGCTCTTGATCAAAAAATTAATTATCGTTATTGTATAAAGTGGGGTCCCCGGAGGATATTGTTCGGGCGTCACTAGCTCTCAGTGTTCGACGTCCAAATTGAGTTTTCACTCTTGCTATCGTTTACCAATCGAAATTATACTTGTACAACATCCACATCGCCCAACAGAATTCGAATCGCTTCCATCGCCCGATACACGAGTACAGCTGGTGTTGCAGTGGGGGCGTCAATGTAAATCTGCTTCGAATTGATCGAACGTGTTTGAAGCCTGAAGAGTGTAAAGGGATCGAGAGGGGTGGAAGGGGGTGGTAGGTGGTGGTTGTGGTGGTGGGGGAAGGAACAGAAATTTATTACCCGGCTTACACGTTCCTCCAGTTTGCAATTATTGCGCTAGAAGAATGCGAGCGCCTTTTGCTATAAATTACGATAACGAATTCATATACATGGGGATAACTCTGAACTTTGGAAATGGTTGGCGTCAACGAGATGAAAGAAGTAGAATCATTTGGGGAAGGTGTCTGAAAATGGAATGGCGGGTTTTAGTTTTTGAAAAGGGAAGATTGTAAAGGGAAAATAAAGTGTTGTGTAGGAACGGAACGAAAAAGTTCTGTTGCTAGTTCCTTTTTTAAGGAACATAAGAGCGCCTAGGTTATTTTTCTAAGAAGAAACGTTAAGAAAGGATTAGTTCCTTTTTTTAGGAACTGGAACGGAGGTTCCTTTTCTGTGTGCAGTGTTCCTTTTGCCATAACCCACCCATTTGCACGTCCCCATTTGCACGTGTATGACTCGTGCAGTCAACTGCGTTTGAGTTCTTTGGTTGACGTGAGTATTTATGAAGAAGTCTGGCTATATTTTCCCAATCTCTTTCAAGTTGCCTCACTAAAGAATACTCAATTTACTGCCTGGCCTACAGACAAACTAAATACCCATACAATTTATTAGATTACTGGGTGTATTACAAGATCGATCAATATTTGGGGTTCTCTATGTACTGCAATATTTCGTACAACTTCCTACATTATGTGCATCTTTCTCTATGCTGTTACCGAAACAAATAATGCAGGTATTTATTTTAGACAAGCAACCATTTGAATGAATTAATTGACAAGGCATTTATGTTTACTACTAATTGGTGTATTTACTGAATAGTTAATGAATATTTGCAGATATTATAGCCTTCTGATATTTGGACAGTAAAAATAAATTTTTCCTAAATTTATTCCACATTTTATTTTCTAATGATAGTTTGTTCGTAGACTTGCACACAAATGCGTTAATCCACCGCTTCAATTCTCTATATGCTTTTTATTCCGCCGCGTAATGAGTTTCCCATTTTTTGAAGGACGTGTATGCACTCAGCATAAATATAATATAATCATCTGCATTTAAATGAACATAAAATACGAAACATTGTTCAAATGCCTTCGAAAAATACTTTCTATGCGCGAGTTTTACCAGCTGATCTAATGAATTGTTTTTTGTTAGCCTCAGGTTCTTATGAGCATTTCAATTTTGTTTTCCATCTTTACCGACTAATATTTTAAGTGATCAAAGACGATCTCGGCAGCGAGTTCAAAAAAATTTGGTCTCGTACGTTTCCCCGAAAAACAAATAGGACGTGCATCAAACCACAAATAACGTCAAATATATTTATGCATTAGATAACTTTCCGTAGACACACGCACAAGCAGTATGTCGGTTCCAATTACAAAAATGCAACTTTAATAGCAGGCGGGGTTTATTCGTCTTTCCTCTCATATGTAAGCACGATCTGTATACAGGTCACGTGCGTTGCCCAAAACAAAATATCGCTGCTGCGTTACACTAGGGTAGCCAAGTCGAACACAACCATGATTTTTAATTTCACGCGCAACATCCATGATACCATAATATACGTTGTCATTTTCGTATGGCCCTAGCCAGGGAATTGTACTTTCGGGAATTATTATTTTTTCTTTTCGGTTGATGAATGAATATACGACGCATTTTTGGTAACCGAACAAGTACTTGAGACAGTCGGTAAGAATTGTTTATTGCGATTTTGGTTTAGCTCTCAAGTTGCTTTAATTTATTACACTTCAGTTCTTGTTCTACAGTTTTTACAAGCCTAGAGCCAGATAAAGAGATAAGAAGAGCCAGAACACAGGAGTCCTATTAGTGAGGTTTGTCAGTATGACATTGTTTTCCCGATCTTTGACGTAAGGTTCCAACAAATGATGTGTTCTCATCTGGTTCAATAAACAGTGAGGTTTGTAGTGATCTAAATAAATAAAAAGCTGCAATTTTTGGATCTCATTTCAAGGTAATTAGTGATCCCAAAAACGACAAGAATATAGCAGAAACCAAAGACGACAAATTCAGCTATATGTATATAATTCGAAAAGTCTTAATTAAATAGTAGAGGTTTGCACACTAATATTTTTACAGGCAAAAATGTAAATTTACAATTTTCTTTTGGTTATTTATTTGTATTTATTTTAGACGTCTTAAATTAACACAATGCAAGATCTAAACTGGATAAATGTGATCCAAAGTGGAAAATCATTGCAAAATTGTTTTTGCATTCTAAGAAAATTCCTATTATGGATAAAAACTTTGGGATGCCAAGGCGCCATGATTTTCACAGTGTACATGTTTTGACTACTGAACCAGGCACGATTTCGGGGTGCATCGTTACAATGTATCCACGACAATAAATCACCATCGATTTAATCGTTTAAGTGATATTTTTCGTCGTTATTTTATAGCCGGTATTAAATGGGGTCAAATGCATCTTGTTTTCAATTCTTGGCAATCTCTTTATAATGCTTACCAGAGTGTGCCGGTTGTTGTGGTAGTGTGCTGCCATGAGACGGGATCTATAAACTGAAATTAGCTGTGAATTCCTTGGATCAATTGAGCCCGAGTAGGGGTTAAGGGCGAGCAACTTGTTTTGATAGCGCATAGCGGCAATTAACGGTGGACGCAAATATTTACACAGCTCAGACAATCGTCGAACGGTGGGGCACGAAAAAAATGACCGTGAAGAGAGAACTCCAAAATTAGATTAAAGTGTTGTTTCTGCCTTAATGAATTCTCGCCAGTCTCCCCCTATTGATTCCGAGAGCTATTGTCTGAGAATTGCCACCTACAGGCGAAGTTCCACCAAACTGTTTTATGGACCTAACTGCTGCCTTGAAATATTTTCCTCTTTTCGTTGGGCGGCCCCCAGTGCGTGCTATTTGAGTAATAGTCACAATGGGCTGTCAAGTGGGCACCCACAACCCTTCCAACTGTGATTAAAATCTGTTTCAAAGGATATGTCAGTTCCAATTTAAACGGATTCTTCAGGTGAATAGTCGAAAATTTTATCTTGTGCGACGGTCAATGGTTTTTTAACGTGAAAAACGTTTATAAATTTGGTCTAATAGGGGGACAACCTAAAAAAAGTTGTGAGACGGTAGTTTCGTCACATTTCCCAGCATTACATCCCATTCTACCTTTGCATATCCTTACCCATTCATTTACACGATGTAGGGTTTTTAAACTCTACTTACTTTCGCTTCAAATGACACACATTATCATCGCAATGCCATCTTCCCTTCTACCCGTTTATATCCTTTCCGTATGACAACGCCATCTACCGTCAATGTCTTACACCTCACACGTTCTCATCTCGAAAACAATTCAAAATGGCGGATGGCCGCCAGGGCATAGAATCAGGGCACATAATCAACATCAGGGCACAGAATCTCCTGTAGTGCTAATCATTACGGTGATCAGGAATAGAAAAGTATTTTTTTAAGAAACATCAGAAACAACAAGTAAATAAATAAATAAATAAACCGTCATTTTCAGGAAGGCAGAGAGTCTTCGTGATGCACCAGTTTTTAAGATCGGTGGCTATGGTGGTGGGGGTAGGTTAATGGTGGTGGGGTGGTGGAGGCTGTCGTTATTAATAATGCAGGTCTTGTCCGTCCGGCTCCCCGAGATGTGCATCTTTACATCGGATCCGTATCTCCGTCGCACGAGATGAGGGAAGTGGGGGTAGGGTGGGGGGTTGGTAGAGGCAGACCATCAATGCGGGTGGTGCTGGCGGTGATGCCGGCGCGTGCCACCATAAAAAGTGCGTGCCGATTAATCCTGCCCGGCGTTGGTTAAATATGCACACGACCAATAGATCTTCGTTGGCACTAACCAATGCCTACAGGCCGGCTATACACGTATATACATGTACTATATTGGATTTTATACCACCCCGCCAAACGACTATGTAAACACATTGGCGACGTACTTTCATTGGCTATGAATGGCGGGTGACTTATACTGAAGGGGGTTTACACGATGGATCACATTGTGTTTGGATCCAGTGGGCTTTCAGGATGATTGTGGTTTAAAGCCATTATAAAAATTGCCAGAGTCTCGCACAGACTCTTCTGATAAATAAAAATACATGTATAATTGACCACAAGGAGGCCATTTAAATTACATCAAATTTAATCAACGCTCGTCAATAATTAATGTTGCCATAAAATGATGAGCTGACATAATCAATGTTCATTTTAAGTGATTATGTTTGATATAAATAATTAATAGTTGAGTTAGGACGTCTATGAATAAAAACAAGTGTGACGGGTCCGGTACAGCAGATAGTTTCAGAGAGTTTTGCCAAAGCTCTGTTCGTCTTTCTTTCTCGGTGCTGCTCCGGACCTCGTCCCACTCGTTTACATTAAATATATTTTAATATTAAATAACATATAATATCTTTTCATATATTTGCTCATTTTATACTCCTATTAGAGGGTTATGAAATCATGCATCTTATTAAATGACTGCCGCATTATTTGTTCATTTTTAAATAGAAGGAAAGAGGAACGTCCTTTGGAACAGGAACAAGGGACGCCCTCGTTCCCTTCCTTTTAAAGAGGAACGAAGAACGGTAACGTGTTACTTTTTAAAAAAGGACGTATCAAAAGAAACGTATCCAACACTACACGGAGCAAAACGATTCAGAGTATAAACCTCGCTATGCCCCCTATCCTTCAGCGCGGAATAAACTATTTCGGCAACTGCGAAGTTGGCACCGCGGTGGGCCACATGAAAAGGCACGGTTAACTATTCATCAGTTTATCCTGTATTCTTGCTCTCTTTCTCTCTGGTGCCTGTCGACGACGAGGCGAGATCTGCTGTGAGTTAAGGCGGAAAAAAATTCGACAAGGAATTTAGATTGCATGTTCGCATAAAAATACGGGATTTGCTTGCTGCGCTGCTGTTTGATAAAGGCGCGAGCCACGCGGATATTAACTGTACTCTTCGCAATGTGCACGCTTTTGTATTAAAAAATCCTCACGGGACCTGACGTCACGTGCAAAGCGGTGCCTTGCACTGCCTCACGTTAAGATCGTCATGTAAAAATCATCACGTGAAAATGCTCACGGAAATCCTCACGTGACCCAATGTCATGTGCAATTCGGTGCCTCGCCATGTCAGCTGCAGTTTAGTTATAATCTTTTTGGATTTCCTGAACTTGTGTATTAATCGCCAATGGAGAGCTAATTTTATACATTAATACTATGTAAAAATAATTTTTCCAAAATTACATATTTTTTTCTTTCTGGAGCGTAATGTTAAGTATGAGTTGAAAATATTTAGAATCCGAGAATTGTTTGAGAAAATGTTGCTTTGGCGTGGAACTCAGGAACATTCATTGTCTGGTATGCATCCAATGCATCCAATGTTATGACAAAAATTAGTAAATTAGATTAAAGATTCGGTAGAAAATTGTATATTTTTTAACGGCGTGTCCTTTGAAGATTCCCTTGAAGTTTTTCTTGTTTCAGCCATCGAAAGCATTTGAGCAATTTTTTGATCTACTGTCTACGTTGCAGTTTTTATTAACGTTTGCTTGATCTATATCCCCTATGGATAACTCGATACATATATTTTTTATCAATTCTGGTCAAGCAAATCTCAGCCGGAAGTGCTTCAAACTGTATTTTTCTTCCTACTTGTGTCTGGTGGTGGATTTGGCGACACATATCCGGTCATTTTCGTTTGGACGCGATCCCAAAACTATAAACTGCAGGCATCGGCGTAATTTGGAGGTCCTCTAAATATATGTCTGATTGTGACTGGCATCCTAATGCTGCCTGTGACTGTCGTACAAACGCAATAGCGTTGTGATCACGTTTTCGCCAGGAAATAGAAGCCAATAAACCGAAGGACCTACTATAAAGTAGACGCAGCTACCATTCTCAGATTGTCCTGTATTTTATTTTATTTTATTATTTATTCATTATTTTTTAATTACTGTATTGCATTTATACCACTCGTGTCGCTATAGCAATATGTAAGGGGCATGGGGAAAAAAGGAGAATGGAAGGAGAATGGCATCTGCTATAGCCAGCCTTCACCCATAAGCTCTGGAATGTATCTGGACAAGCTCAGGGGTGACGCCAATACCCCAGTCTCGAATAAACTTGCCTTTCGCCGGAAATCGAACCCGGGACAGGCCGCACCGCAGTCGGAAGCATTACCGACTGGGCTAGACGGTTTATACTAATGTACTTCACCGCTCATTGTATTTTCATGTTCAAATTTCTAGAATTTTAAGACGCCGCCTTTGATAATCCAATGGTGGAAATATTCAATAGATATCTATTTTTATTTGGATATTATTTTGAAAAATTACATAACCCCAACCATTACCAAACTTGAATATTTTTCACCAAAGACACTTCTTAATTACATGTATCTTTAACTGGATTTCTAATACAATAAAATCCAAGATGAGCAGACGACAGAGTTGGTGTGATTCAAAACACAAAGCAGAAAATCAGAACAGACCTGGAACAGGTATTAATTTCTGGAGGAACTGGAATTAGAAATTGCGCATTATTTTCATTTTAGGAACGGAAACTGGAACAGGCACTAATTTCTATTGGAACTGGAACTAGAAATGGTTTATTTTTTCATTAAAAGGAACTGGTACTTAAATGAGAATTTCAAGGCCA
Source organism: Melogona broelemanni (assembly GCA_033995665.1). Taxonomy (NCBI): domain Eukaryota; kingdom Metazoa; phylum Arthropoda; class Diplopoda; order Chordeumatida; family Chordeumatidae; genus Melogona; species Melogona broelemanni. Next base: position 19,447 of record JAUJYS010000728.1, read on the forward strand.
AATAGTTATTCTGAATCCTGCATGCATTCGCCATTGTGGATATAGCAGCTCAACAAATTTATTACTTCACGGTCAAAAAATTGGTTGATGCATAATTTACTGGTTTGGCCTGACAGTCAGTCTGACATGTAAATCGTTTGTTATAAACTAGTCTGTGTTATATTTTACTCATCCAGTTGCCATAACAATTGAACATTATGTGCGCTAAAATTGATGTTTATCAAAACTAGTCCATAATTTAAAAATTGGGTTACGTCTTTGTTAGCCATGCTGCTTACAATTTTTGCTATGTCTGTATGACAAGCTATGAAGCTATAAGCTATAAAGTAATATAGCCAGTATAGTAATATAAGTTAGTAGCTTCGTGGATAGCCAGTGGATTCGTTAGGTAACCACCAACAAATCACAACATTATTCCTCTTTGGAAGTCTTTTTCTTGTTTCGGAGACTAGTTTGCTCGCAGCCACTTGAGAGATGTGTCGAGTTTCAGGAAATTGTTACTGGTTAGGTTTTTGCCTACTTTTAATTGTCGTTCAGGTGAGTTTAATATTCGGATAAAAAGTATAAATATTTGACTAAAAATGATGATTAAAAAGTAGTGGTAATACTTAACTCTAGAACAACTGGGAAATAGTTTATACTGACTTGGAAATTCAGGGATATTACTTTTGGTCATGGAAAATCTGAGAAAATTGTCCAAAATTTGGAAAAGTCTGGGAAAAAGTTAAGAAAAATTGTGAACGAAATTGATTTTTTCTATTTTTGAGACTTTCTTTGTTTAGGAATGTTCATGAACACTAAAAGCACAAAATGACGAGGTGCCCACAAGAATAAATCGATGAACCTGAACGATAAAGATGAACAAGATTGCAATGGAATATGCAAAATGTTAAAAGCACGTTAATGTGAATGGGAAAATGTGATAGTTTCATTCCCTCCCCTAAATTACTCAATCCTTCCTTATACTCCTCAGAATGCCTGCTACCTTAACGATGTTCTAAGCAACATTCACGTTGGACAGTACATAAAGTAGAAGACATAAATCAAGCAGCCATAGTTTGACCATCCATCTTAAATGGCATGTGGCCGCGGGCTAGCTCAACAGTTTAAAGATTTATTGATGCCGTACGGCGGCGTCAACTAACCATTACTTATAAGTAATAGAGGAATAGGACGTCTACAAAACAAAACGAGAGGGACGAGGTCCGGTGCAGCGCCGGGAAAGAGACGAACTGAGTTTTGGAAAAACTCACTGAATAAAACAGTAAGCGGGGACCCCAAATCTACAACAAAGGAAAGGCCTAAGTGGCATAATGAAATACAAATCTACTGTTCAGGATGAACCGACAACTGCGAAGACTAGGCACCGAAAGCACAAAATACATACAAAATGTTGGAATTTCT
>JAUJYS010000729.1:0-20848 GCA_033995665.1 Melogona broelemanni
TTTTTTTATTTGAATTTAAACTGTTTGCACGTGCCCTAAACTGAACTTATCCAAAACACGTGCAGCGCAACACAAATATTTCTTTGGCAAATAATAGAGCTTAGTTTCTATGCCTACATCTCTTTATTGCGCTGCACGTGTTTTGTATCAATTCAGTTTAGGTCACGTGCTGGCTTCAGACAGACAGACAGACAGACACCACTTTCAGTCTTATAGTATTAGATCAACAATATTGCTTTGCGGTACAGCACAGGGGGAGTTTTAAAAAAGTTTTGAACGCGTTGCTTGCGTTTCGTTGCAATTACCGTGCTAAATAAACACAATACGTGAAATAGCTTTTTCAATTCGAGTGAGGAATTCGGTTAAATGCTCACTGGTGGGGAATATTGGTCTAATTTTACTACATACTTGCAATTTGGGGCGAAATTTTGCGTACAATCTTAACTGACTTCACAACAAGTGCTCTGGTTGCTAGCTGTTCTTGCAAGACTCTAGGCAGGGAAACGGCAGAAATGATAAATGCGCACACAGAAAATCAATACCTAATAAACTAATTGATGGAGCTCTGATATTCGATAAGCGACGATATCGTTAATACAGTTCTGGCCGGTTCGATTACAGGATGGCTCACCACGAATTTCGTCCTCGACCCAGACGCTCATCTTTCCTCGTTCGTACACATCCCCCCACCCATCTTGCTCGCATTTAACCGCGCTAGACGAAATACAGCGAGCGATAAGTCGGGCTTTTCCTGTGGCGGCACTGTCATCTCCGGACGTGAAGCCAAGTTGGCCGCGTGATGAGAGCCCAATGATGCCACTGCGCCTACGTAGGTCACGTAATGGTAAGTGTGCAACGGCAATTTATGTCGCTGGAGTAAGCAAATTAAAAAAAAAATTGACGAAATTCGACAACTACTTCATCATCAGTAGCATTGTAGATTACAGAAAGCCCAGTTAATTTTTTTACCATTTAACTTTGTTCAGTATAGCACTAGTTATTCTTACAAAATACCGTGGTACGTAATATACGAGTGTAAAATAATTTGGATGGGAAAGGAGATTATTCGGAAGCTAAGAGTTAATTTATTAACGTGCTACCTGGTACTAGTGTGTGTGCGATTATTCGTATTCGTTGTTCCGACGAATAAAATTTACTTCATCTTAAAACAATTATGAACTATTAATTCTTACCCTCTTCCTGTTGTCATGAGAGCAAGTCAGTATAAATATTTGGGTGTTCGAATACGCTTTATAACGTCATATGGTGAATCCGTTACTTTCGAAGTAATTTTTAGTAGGAATGACGATAAAATGAAATTTGAGCGCCTTCTTTCGAATTTTAATGTCGTACCAGCTCCTAACGACCACAGCGCCATCTACTTTCACTGTACACTGATCAATACATCGGCATAAGGAAGCGGGCTTTCTGGTTGGGCGGAAGAGAGGGTGGAGTGATAGAAACCTGGGGCACGGTAGCCGAAGAAAAAAAGGAAGAGGGTGGTGTTTCTGGTCGGCCGTTTATGGCCAAAATAAATCAGTGGCAGGCTGTCGCGGAAAGAAGATATGAAGCCGAGGAAACCGGTTCGAAAGGAGGGGTGCGCGCACGACGGGGCGACGGAGGCGAGTGAGAGAAAGAGAGCGAGAGAGAGAATGGCGACTGACGTCGTGGGGCTGAGGAAAAGGGAGAGACGGGATCGTTGGATGCTGGAGAGACGTCGTCTAATGACGCTCAATGCATGTCTCTCGTTGTTAACATCTGTTCTTTGGGAGAGAGCGAGTGGGAGAGAGAGAGAGATAGAGAGCGCATGGATAGAAGATTTTTCCAAACACAGAAAAAGAGTGGGGCGGTGGTGGTGGTGCTTCGGTCGTCACAGAGAGTAAGAGCAAAGAGGAGCAGGATGGAATCTGGTTGTCGAGCTGTTGGTAACACAGAATAATCCATCCCGGTTTCAACTATTCTCTGTCGTCTTCCCTAGACCCGGTTCAAAATCTTGTAAACGTGTCGGAATCTTTCATTATGTGTCTATATGTGAATAAGGAGTATACTAGGGAAAATATAAGTTTAATATGTTTGATTTTCTAACTCGCAACTGGTACCTCTCTTTCGATTTTTCCTGGTTTCTTCATAAATCGACTTGTCGCGTTGAACTAGTCCGAGAAGAATTGACATGGTACTCCGCATAACTAATCTACAAGGTTTCAGATTTCTTTCCAAGTAAACCATCAAAAATCATTTGATGATCTTCAATGGACACTTCTGTGTTGAAATTATTGTATTCGATCAATTTAGATTTTAGCAATGTAAAATTCGAATTGAAAGTTGTTTCCAAATGAAACAAATCTCATGACCCGGTTTAGTTTAGAAAACAAATTTATATTATGAAGTTACCTTTAACGTAGGTGGACAGATTACCTTTCTCCTTTTTCCGGGTCAAGTTAGGTTAGCATATTTGACTTCTGGGCCCAGGAAGATGCAAAGCTGCTGCCATCCAGTTTCTCTTTCCGCCCAATGCTGCCTGGTCCACCCTTTTTTTCTCCATTTTCACGGGATCAGATTTGTCCTATTTTTGTGCCTTACTGGTACGTGTGCCGATCTCATGGTCGAGCGAATCCACACTCGGTTATGCAGTTCGAATCACATTGTGCAGGTGGCACGATCGTCAGTGCTTACTGTAAACTGAAATCAGTTCATGTTTTAGTCTTTAGCTAAAATTGAGCATTTTGTGTTGACGCGTTTGGGTTGAGCGGGTTACCTTGATTCTTCGCTATTATTTTTTCTATTCAAATTTTGATTGCACTGTATAAGATTTCCAACGAATAATCTACGGTGTTCACCAATCAGCGTTTGTCTAACATTTCAATTAAATCAACTTAACTGCAGCTAGTTAACATTGGCCTTGTTAGGAATTTTTGGTTTACGACCGTATACGGTATGTCTTCACGAGTAAACCAACTTGCACACGTCCTAGCTTTTCGCATCCATTCCAATTAATTTTGTTGGAAAATTGATGAGCATCTCTAAAATGAAAGTTTTTATCAGAAAGACGAAGTTTTTTGCATTTACTTGTTTATTTTACTTTTTAATTTTTTGTAATTAATTGTGATATGATATGATATGACAAAGATGTATGGTATAAAGGGTATGGCGACATCCTACGAAGCCAACGGCCCCGGGTTCGATTCCCGGCGCAGGCTTTCGTTTATTCGTTAGCCTGTGGTACTGGCGTCACCCCTGAGCTCCCATTAGGTAGTCCAGAGCTTAGGAGCCAGGGTGCAGTCTGGCTATTCCAGCTGCATCCCTCTTAACTTCCCTGCCCCTCACATATCTCCAAAGAGACACGAGGGTGCAGTATCCCTGTAGTGCTCTAGGCGCTACGGTGAATTAAAAATAAAAAATGTGATATTTCCTTGGTTGGATCAACTGTACTATTTTACATGCGTTGTTATTATTCAAAAAGTATTCCCATGGCACATTTTTCCATATTTAAATTTGTTTTCTTTTTAACAACTTTTTTTATGGCATTACGGAATCGCATCAGTCAAAATGTTTGCGTTCATACGCTAAGAAGCAAAACGTTTCGCTCCCTGATTCCAGCGAAAACGTGCAATTAAAATAAATGCAAATACACTAATAAAATATATATATGTCCTTGCCGTTTGATTTGTCGAATCCGGCAGCTGAGCGAAACGAAGCACCCTGTATACATATTTATGTGCAGCTTCTGCAAAGACGCAAGCAAAGCAAATGGTAGATAAAAAGGGGATTTAGCTATTTTTATGCGACCATTAATATTATCTTTTTTGTGCGATGCCTGCAAGGCACGTGAGGGTGGAAAAAGCGAGAGTTCGTGGGTTATGGGGACCAAAAGGAGGAGGGATAGATGTTGGCGAAGAGGGAAGTTGGGTGGAAAAGAGGTGTGTTTCGGGACTGCTGGGAAGCATTTCTGGAAGGATAAGTCGGGGGAGACATGCAAGTGTCGTCCGACACTATATTGTAAAGCCCGGGCTCTTCTCTAATCAGAATTTGAAATGCAAATGCGGTCTCAGACACGTTTTCAGACTGCAGACGTAATTCTTGGAAAGAAAAAAATTAAAGAGTTTTTTGGAATAGTGGTGCTTGCGGTAGTGCTGTGGATTGCTCGAAATTACATCTGTAGTATTCGTGATAAAAAAATATTCTTAACATATTTTTTCGAGTAAATGTAATTTTTGTAGGTGTTGGCTGAATGTTGTACAGTGGCTGATAAATAATTACAACATCAATTTCTGGATAAAAAATTATTGCGTCAATGCTTGATTGTTAAGATGTCGATAATCATCAATTCAAACATGTCACTGATTTAAAAAATATTAATTGTGAGGCTGTCTCAGCTGTGTGTTTTGGATTTACTTGATCTCTTGATATTTTGATAAAAATGTACTATTTGGAAAATGCTAACAAAGTTCTGAGTAAAACCATTCTTCTGCCGAAAGTTATTATATTCCGTTAATAAATATGATAAGTGGAGAATTACAGGTGTTTCCTAGCTGCATGCTTTTACTCTGTACATCAATTAACATATTTGATATCTTTCAAACCTCTAAAATAAAAAGAACATTGGGATCATTAGGTATAAACTATTTAATTGATGTAATATGTGCGTATGAAACCTATGTGCAAGTTTCACCTAATAGCATTTTGCTAATTGAATATATTCGACCTTTTGCCAATCTCTCGGAATAAATGTGTTGCAATTTATTATGTTCCGTTCCGTTGTCAAATTCAGAGATGCAGCAAAGTTATAAGATATCTACTTTAATGTTCAGAGCATGCAGTACGCCACCCTCTAAGATTATTAGAACGCTTGTAATATTTTTTTGCATCCTTCTCTCGCTCTTGTACGGCGAAATTTTAATGGGCCACGAGTAAGTACTTGTTCGTTTCGGTTCATTTTTTGCTTTTGAAATTTAAACCGTTCTCTGCTGGGATCGTATTTAGTTCTAAAGTAGTTCTGTCGTCGCCCCTACTCACGCTTCGCCTGTTTTTATATAGAAAAACATTAATTTTCGTTGATGTTGTTTTGGGAACTCAATCGTCAGTCATCAGAGTAACAACGTGCGTGAGACCTCCCCGTGTGCTCGAGGGCCCTCCAACTCCCTGCTTCCCCTTTTTCCACCCCACCACCGCCACCATCAACCACCCTTCAAGCCCAGCGCCAACGAGGAAAGTTTGTTTTATTTCGCACTGGTGGAGCCGCGGGCGCGCCTGTACATGCGAGACCAAAATTTATTACCCGTAGACAGGCCGCCAAACGTAATTATAACATTAATATCGTTTTTATTTTTTTCTTCTTTTGTCTTTCGCAAGCCAGTCCTGGTGCATAGGTAAAAAGAAAACAGTTTTGCATGGGTCGGTTCGCCATGTAGAAACGCGTGGCAATATTGGCGACACCTAGCGGTGAATGCTCGTTACGTTACCATCAATACTGAAAATTATAAAAACTGCACTGATGTACGAGCTCTCTAGCTTATATATATGGTCATACGAATTATCATACGAATACGAATTTTATTGGTTGCGCTAAAATCTCCACCAGAGATCATATGCGGGGTTAACGTGTGCCCTGGTGTGTCATGTAACGTTGCAGTTTGAATATTATATTAAAATGTTAGTCTTTTTGGTTAAAATTGTTCAAATATTTGGCCTGATTGGTCTTACATAATGAAATTTTTAATCAGCCTTTAATGCCGAGATATTCTCTTGGAAATACGCTTAGACTATATTTTGGAGAAAACGAAAACGACACGAATTATGGTAGAAAATTAAACAGTAAATATTTAATCAGTCATTAATTATTAATACAACGAATTCCTCTCACATGCAAACTAATCTGCTGTTGTTTATATTTATGGGGAAAAACTAGGGAAAATTGCTAGCAAAAAATGTGTTTCTTGGCGGCGATTGTGACACAATACTGACTCTTGTCTACAGTGCATACAATAGCTGTGGCAGGTAATTTACGATTCAATTATGAAGTCACCCCCACTGGGTTTGCGAGAGAAATCTTGGCGGGGCAGGAGGAAAAGGATGATGGGGAGGGGGTAGACGCGGAGTAAGGGGGATAGTGGTGTTGGTGGTGAAAGATTGTTTGAGGAGTGCAAGTCGAGGGTTCGGAGCGGTCTTCGTTGGTTCGTGAGGTGGGGGGGGGGTAGGTGGAAAGGGGTTGTTGGGTGGCGTGGGGCGCGACGTCGCGGAGGGTGCCCGACACGTGGATAGGGAATAAAGGGCTAAAAGCGGTTGAAAGCTAATTAATTTAACTTGGCAGCACTGTTGTATAGATATGAGCGCGTGCCGCGTACGGTCTAGAACGTGGGGTTACATGGGTCATTGTGTGTGTATGCGACTGGGAGGGCGGCGCTCGGTCTGTGTCTGTGATCTTGTTTTGTGATGAGGGAGGAACCGCTTGATTTTCTCGACGCGCCCACTTTTCGTTGTCAGAAAATCGAGTTTTCTCGTTGTCAGGTGTCAACGTCGCGTGTCGTCACGTGACATACGGTGGAAAACCGGCAGATTGGACCAGACAACGTTCCTTTTTTCTTCTACTCTGCCCTTCCTTTTTTGTGCCCGCGCGTGCGTTTTTATTTGTTGCCGGTCCCTCCCCACCAAAAAAAAAAAAAGAAACGACCCACTCCGCCGCCATTGTAGTCATGGCAACGTGCGAGCTCTCACCGCTCACCGGCAGCGTTTTGCACCACATGTGCTTCCTTCGTCGTGTTCGCCTTGTGTCAGGACTTTTTTTTTTTGGCTTCTTCTTCTTCTGACGGGGAATCACTCTAATAGATTAGTTCCTAATTAAAATCCGCGATAGGCTTGCCGGGAGAGATTGTGATCAAACCTGAACATTCTCATGCAATCTTGGAAAGGTTATGTCTACACTCCCCCTACCCATTTACCTCCAGGGGTGTCTCATTCCCCATCCCATTGCTAATTAGATACCGACCTTTTTACATGCGGATGAATTAAATATTAGCAGATGAGTATGGAAGCTGAAATTCCCTTTCCTTTTCAATAAAATTCCCAACTATGATTTTTTTTTATAAAGCCCAGTTTGACTCGTTCAAACATGTTTGACATTTAATATCGTTTAGCCAACAGCGACCGTAATTGTCTAAATTTTAAATTAGCTTGGGGAATTCCCGCATCGCAAAGAGCATTTCTTGTTTGCATAACCGTATCGGCTAGGCCGACTGTTGCAATAACACCGTTATTTCAATATGGTCTGGTACCAGTATGCTATTTGATCTAGCCTAGATTCACTTTAAAAAAAACTTGCTGTTTCATTTTTTTCTAATTTCGCAGAAACCTACATTGAAAATTCGATAGTAAAGTCGCCTTAACAATTCCCCGTCACAAAAGAGAGGTGAACCACACGAGCCAATTTCCTGTTAAGTAGCGCTACTAAAATATTCAATAAAATTGTCATTTTGTACATCACTGTATTTCGTTATTTCAAAGGACAGATCTTGTTGATTTCTTGGAAACCCTGATGCCGTGAATTATAACCTAGCGTGGCAAAGAACTACGGGTCTTCGGAATACACATGTATGCGCGGAGTACGATTAAAAATATAGAACGCGAAGCCTGTGCCCGTCTGTACAAGCGAAGAATAAAAATTCGTTCCAAAAATAGATTTCGCACGTCCCAACGTCGAAGCGCTATATTTTCGATTACATTGGGTACCGTCTTCTGGCGCGTTCCAGGATCACCCGAACCGTACAGGTGGAAACATGACGCGCAGGGCTTACCTTTGGAGATGGCGGGTGGGCATCGCATCTGTTGATGTTTCCTCCGGATTGGTTTCCATAACGCCATATAGACGCGGTTTTATCTGCATCTTCCGTCGCGTCGCCTATCGCTGGCTGGAAGCAAAGTCGCTCTCACGCTCATTTCATCTGCATATACTTCCAACTTAATTTGTTAGAAATTTAATTTAAAACAGTTGCCAACCGAATTAAGGAAACCGCCAAAGCCAGCCCTCCTTTTGGAATTTTACGCTCGCCTCGTCTCTGGATCGTGGTGGCTGTTCTAACTGTAGATCCTGCCGAGGGCGCTCACAAGGTGTACTTGGCATCCTGTTCAACCCAGTTCTGGAAATCACAATAATACATCTGTATTCTGTATTATGCTCTAATGGAGATGGATCACAATGATTGCCGTAATTTCGGTAGTTACCGTATCCATATGTCATTATTAATATACACATGTACTAGATTGCTCAGTTTTGGTTTCGAGTAGAACTTACATTCACATTCATCAGCAGCAATTATATATTTTTGAAGATTTGATCTAAACGATCTAAGTGAGTTTAAAAGAATACCCAGATAAATGTTGTGAAAATATTCAAGATGTTGTCTAATTTTGCTAATGACTGCCAATTCGGATGCATTTTGTATTTTTTATAGAAATATTTTCTTTCTTTCTTAGAATTTGAAATTAGCTGTGGTGCACCACTTGGATTAATGCGCGCACAATAATTTGCTAAGCGCTGTTCTATCACTCGAATGCCCAACCACAACGCTTGCACTACAGTTGCTTTTTCCCATCGACACGTCGGTATGTAGCCTCTATAAAGGGGCGCATTCCTCAATGTTGTTGAACCGACTTTTCGATGAGCGCCAAGCAGCAAATGCCCATACACGAGCCATGAACTACGCCTAACTTCAGCTGAGTCAAGTTTGTCTCCGTTATGACAATCGTTATCAGCCTTGCACGACTATTTAGCTAGCCTATTGTAGAAACCCCTATTAGTTTTGTAAATCATGTTTGGAAATTATTGGAAATGAATATGCTGCTTTTCAATACAAATATAGTTGAAATTTTTTTTCATGCACATTTTAAGCTCGCCCTCATGTAAATAGTTAAATAGGACTGTTTCTTTCACGATGATTTTTTTTATCTTGAAAATGCATTTTAAATTGTCCAATAACCCAGTGTCAATGGCAATCAAAATTTCCGAATGAAATACATGTAAAACGATATAGGCACATTTCTCAGGTCACCCTAACTGATGCTAAATTGGAAAACAACGGTGCATTACATGAAGCCGCGTACGGGGGGAGCTTTACTTAGCACTCGGGCTATGAATATACAGAGTGCCGCGAAAGTATTGACTGTACCAACTTTTCAGCGCTTGCAAACACTATTTTCTATTAATCCTATTGAAAACGTTATTCGGTGTTTTTTTTAAAGAATTGATTCAACTCACCACGTCACAAGAAAGGTAGTTAGCTTTGAAAATCATGTGAATTTAATCATGCAATGTCCAGTACAATTGTAAGATGTTATGTTTTGAATTATAGCCACTCAAGTGAAGCGGCCATCTTTAAGTTGACGTCATTTCGTTGTCGAAGAATCACAACACCCGGGCACGTTTCCTACAACTCGAGTTGCATAGTGCACAGAAATATTTAAGGGATTTGCTCGCATCTGTGAGCATCGGGCGCAAATTGCACCAACCGACGCCTAATAGGAACTGATAAAAGATAGGCCGCATAATGGGCGCCTTTCTTCCTGGCTACATTGTACGATGCCGCCCCCTCTTGTTTGCGCAAGACCACGTGGGTTTGAAATTCAGCCGCGGGCTTAGATGGCTGTCTCGTCTGCTGTCGCCATCTGCGCACTTTCTTTCGCCGGCGAGAACCATTATGCATAATTGTGCCCCGAGTCATTGCGCTGTAAGAATAAAAGTCGAGTCGAAATGAAACTCCTCTTGCAATATGAGAAGTATTCTCTCTGCTAGCTACCTGACGATTCGCCCATTTGCTCTCCACCTTACCTCCCACACATTCCTCCCCATTTATCCCGCCGCCATGTTTGCGCATTTTATGCTCATAGTCTCCTTTCTCCCCCCTCCCCTCTCCCATGATTTTACACCCACCACCTGCAGTATTTTCCCTTTGTAGGTCGCAAGGAAATGGGGGTGCGAAAACTCGTTCATATTTCCTTGTGTACACGTGAGCGTTGTATATATGAGTATGCGCCAGTTGCTCTGTTAGTCCGCTTTAATAAATTATGCTCGTTGCGACTAGTCCTGTATCTAAAATTAAGTTGTAGAGCCTTTTGTTGTAGTCTACAACAGTGGTGGACATTCTTTACGTCTACCCTTCTTGCTGTGCAATTTTAATAATTACTTGGTCAATCTACGAGCTGTACAGTATATTTTCACGTTTTCAAAATCTTGTACTCTGCTGATAACGGTGTTACTGCTTAGTTACTATATTGTATTAAGGAGTCAATTAAAATGTTTAAATAAGACATTTGTTTAGATATTTTATTACTGCAGTGAATATCAATTAAGGATAATCTATACCCTTCGTGTCGCTATGACAATATGTGAGGGGCACAATTATCCATTTTGGATTTTCTGTTTGATATCATAATCGATTTAACATCCCAAAACAAATAGTTTAAAAACAAAGCACTAATTGATGATTTGAAATGGAAAATGTTCTCCTAAGCATACATGAATTCAACAGTTTGCCATTTTATTTGATCGTAAGTGCAATATCTCTTCAGTGTATGGATATTGACGCATGCCTAGTGACTTAATTGTCTATTGTTTATCAATACGAGGGTATACAGTTAACATATAATCGCCTGTAGATGTCTACTTGCGCCACGTCGTTTAACTTCCTAACATTTTCTAGACTTTTGTTTGTTATAATGTAACTTTTTGTAACTACTTTACTGCAAAATTATTAGTCTCTGATAATATATTTTGGTTTTTTTAATACATTTCTGTCTTGTCGTTTTTTTTTTGTTTAACTGAGATAAATGAGTCTGGCGTGGATGAAATAAAACTGACAAGAAACAGAGACCTTTAAGTGCTTAAGTGCTTAAAGTCCGATAGGAAAAACCATTTATAAGTTGAGGCGATTCGGCTGTTGCATGTAATTGCCGAAGTTCAGCAAATATTATTCTTTAAAAAAATATATTTAGTCTGACTTTGGTCTGACTTATAAGTTATGGCGATTATTTATTTCGTGTTGTTGCCAAAGTTTACCATATATAATTCTTTAAACAAAATATATATAATCTGATTTTTCTAAATTTATATTGCTAACCTCTTGCACCTATTTAAATACGGGTATCGCGCGGATACATGGGCTTTAACATGATCAAAATACGGCAGCAGTGCTTTTCAATTCTGAAACTGTCGCTGACAATTTCTTTTCCCCAATCTTCAACATCGTCCTACACATTTTTTCTTCATTTTCCACGTGCATATTCTTAGTTAATCTAACTTTTGTACACATTTGCACGTTCTCAATTTATTTTCTCTCATTTTTTTTTTCTTCTTTTATTTTCCCCTGGAAGCAAGGTGCTTTACTCGAGACTCCGGCTTGCCTTGATGAATATTTCGATAATGTTTACCTCAGAGCGAGGCGCGCGCAAAAATTAATTCCATTACTGACTACCAGGTGGCGCAGTGATTTTTTATTCTAATTAATTAATGCGTGGCGCGTGACGAATATAAAAACTCCCCACCTCTCCAGGCGATGAGGACTGCAATTAATTATGCGCCAATACTTACATGGTATCAGCTCACTTTTGTTAACAACCGACGTGGTTGCAAAGTAGTACCATAGGGGCTGGGACCAGAGAAATGTGTTTTGAGGAAGTCTTGCTGAGAGGAGAGGTGTCTAAGAAAAAAACGGAAGTAAACTCCAATACGAGATTTCGATGGATGGGTGAAAAAGATTCAGGCACCCAACTTGAACATATGATATTTCGAAGGCCTTCGAGCAAAAGAGAAAAATGTGCAAGCACCTACTTCATTGCGCCACCGCAATCTTCAGCCATTAGGCGAATATAATGGCACATAAATGCGAGAGATTGATGGTCTCATGAAAATGTTCATATCCGGTTATGAAATATCTTTATCGCTAGTTGCGGAATTATCGACAATGCCGGCATAAGATGGGCTGATTCGATTCGTGGTACCCTTAGTCGGTATTGCTGCCTACTGTTGTGTGAGCGTCCCGGGTTCGATTCCCATATCGAACTTTCGTTTACTCGAGCATGGGGTAGTGGGGAAAATATGCCCCTCACGCACTAAAATTTCAAATAGAGTGATACATAATGTTATGTAGTGATATTCACTTCAGTGATTTCTAAAACAATAATACATGTACTTTAATAATATATTATTTCGATATTAAAATATTCGATCTAAATAATCCGTATTATTATATTAGATAAACAATAATATATTCGACCATCTTGGCGTTACGTTATTGGACTTGCTTTACTTGTACTTGATTACCCCACTCGAGTAGCAGACAAGTTCAACAAAATTGTGTCGATTGACGCAGATAGAATTAGCCGCTTGTTGCGCTAGATATCGACATTTTTTAAATTGCCTATACAGATGTAGACTTAATAATATTTTATCATGTCGCAGACATTTTAATAGGTAAATGTACCGTCTTTCTTTTCTACCTGGCAAAATAAATTTAAAATCAACCCTGTCTCGAAGAACTTCGAAACAATTCCTAATTAAAACTAGTTTCTAAAGTTGTGACTGGTAGTGAAGCGAAAGAAGGAAACAATTTTGGTGGCTGTCAGGAGGCCAGGGTGTGTAGTTGGGGTGGGTTTGTGGAGTGTTAGACGGTGTAAATTAATCTAATTGAATAGGGAGAGAGAGAGAGTGTGAGTGAGAGCTAGAGAGAGAGAGGGAAGCGGAAATAAAAAAAATTGGGCCGTGACTAATGCCAACTCCCGCGCGATGAACAATTGAAACTCGGGTACAGTGGGTGTTTGTGTGCGCGTTTTCAGACCGCACCGAACGCGCCAGTACAACAAAATAAATTGGCACCAACGAAGTCGTTTCCCCATAGCTTATCCTCACCCCAACCTTTCATGCACACACATATACGATAGTATTGTTTCTTTTTTTTTTTTCAAGTTTTGGCTTTAAATACCCAGCTGAGACCACTGCACTAATGACATGTAATATTATGTAAAATCGTGGACATCATGAATCAATCTTTCAAAAAAGTCTTGATTCCCTCAGAAGTCGGCTGAAAATGCATTGATAATAAAAATATATGAAAATCTTTATTCTCTTTATACAAAACTCTTTATATATAAATCGGATTATTTCTAATAATTTATTTTCAGTGCAATTAAATGAACTATAATATAATTAGAATCATTTCAGTGATAAAATTGTAGCTTGTAAAATTCCTGATTCAGAAACCGATTATGTGAATTTGGAGCTTTCAATCTTCTTGGTCATCGCAAATTCTTGATTCGGATTTGAGTGACATCAGCTGTGACTGTATAGCCAGCCGATACAATGAATCATAGCTGATATAATGAATCATCATAATCATTGAACTGTGTGATTGTACATGTACAGTATGTTTAAAAAAACAACTCAAAATAACCTATGAAGTGATCAGATCTTAGGAAAGATGCCCCATTGCCTTTTATGAGGTGCCGTCCTAGTAGTGGTAGCTGCATTTAGGAAGTGGGAAAGGAGGTGGGGTGTTGTATTGCCACGCGTTTCGCCGGAGCTGATTTATTCGAGTCGAGTGGTGCAGGGACCACGAATTAGGATTAATTATTCGAGGAGGGAAAACGAATTATTTATCGTCGAATATACTTTGCGGGGAGCGCGCGGTGGGTGGTAGGGATTTTTGGGGGTGGGGTGGAACCCGGAGAATGCAGGCGAGAATATATTTTTCGCAGCCTCATCGTCATTAGTGGGCTTTTGCATGCATTTTGGTGAGCTAGCCAAAACAACAATTTTTGTTTTTGGGCCCTACATTTAAACTTCGCTGCCAAACTAATGAATTTTCCGTTTCGTATTGCGCTGATCCTCCTCAGATCTCAGACTATACGGTAGCCTAAATTGTTTATTTATTTTATATGTATACAGTATATTTTGAGATCGCGTAGAACAACTTTCGTTCCCACAAATTGCAGTTGCAGTATGCAGATGCAAATTTGCGTTTTCTAAAATGAAACTGTTAAAACTTTACCTATGCGTTGGATACTATCCCTTAATCGTTAGGTCCCAATCCCAGCCTGAACCTCTGCATTTTTTCAGGCGAGAATTTTCTTTAGGATGAAAGTAAAATCCGTGGAAACTATGTCTGTACGATGTCAGATGTCCGTTAAGTAATCTTTTCTTGGCGTGAGGTCAAACAAAAATAAACATCCGTTATTTGCGATATGTAGTAACCACTGTTTTATGACTATTGAGAAATCTCTTGGTCGGACTGCCGTCACATGCTTCGGCATAGAATTTAAAAAACCCTACTGTTTTGGTACTGCCTAAGCAGCGACTCAATACCTTATGCAACATTATTTGGTTCAAAAATTGCGCTGTAGGTTTTTACCCACCCTCAGTTTAAACCCCGAATATAATCAATAACCGAATATAATAAATCAAAAAATGCAAATGTCGGCAACGAATCGCATATGAATTTTATTGATTTTTTATTCGTCAATGCGGCATAAAAAATTCCCAAATAAGATCAATGGAGTATTGCAATATCAACTTAAAGTGTTAAATATTCCCATTAGTGATCAAATAAGTACCGATATTCGGGGTATCTTTTTGCAGTGTGTGCACAGATATGCATTATGATGTAGCCATTATAAATGTATGTATATTTATGACCCGGGCATTTAATCCTAGTTAATGCGATGCTCGGTCCATGGCCGGCGACGTTGCTGCTCTTTTTCGAGCGCATACGTTATTTATAGATAAGCCACAGCGGTTGGCCTTCAAAGTCATCCATTGAATATAGCAAAAGCACGTAAAACGCGCGTTTGTGCCTTTTAAATCCTCTTTAACCTCACGGTGTAATTTAATGCCGAGAGAAGTATCAGGAAATGCGCAATTTCTTCGCCATCCGCACACTAGTAGTTGAACCATTCAAGTTTCTACGTGCTCGTTTGGAGTATTTCGGCTCAAACAGTGTACGTGTAAATCCTTCCGAGTCCCACAGTGCTTTCAAGCGAAAATAGGAAAGCGTTTGCACCGGAATAGGTTAGGTGACGAACCCTGTTGTCACCTCGCTGAATTTGTCGAAGAACCTGATTCGTGCGTGTAATTCTGTGCTGGCATAGCGACGTCTGCCACAAGCGTCTATTTCACCAATAACTCAGCACTCGCCTGTGAGTACAAAGCTTATTTTCAAAATACTTTCCTCCACTGCTCATGGTAAGACCAAAAAATTAAACGGTTGGGGAAATAGTGAATTGGAAATATTTTTTGGATCGCGTTTTGTCAAACGTTGACAATAGATTGTAATTAAAATCTAGTGGCTAACCAAAGCATCTGATGTGAAACGTCCTAAGTATGTTGTCTGAAACTCTGACATCCGCTTGCATCGTCAAAACAGTTTGTATTTTCAAAAGTTAGTATTAAAAAATCTCACTAACGAATGGGAATGGAAAATGATTTTTGCTGTCGACATTGAAATCGATTTGTTTAAAAAATAGATAATATCCCTGTAAAATAGACATTTTGAAAATATCAATTTTGAAAATAACACTTTTGAAAATAGAAATTTTAAAAAGAGCAATTTTGAAAAAAAAAACTTTTTTGGAAATAACAGTTTTGACAACATCGTCTTTAAAATGGGGTTATTCATACAATGCTCAAGCGTTTAAAGTAGTACTGGATCTCCTGTAGTGATATTGGCACCAAATGATTTTCACATATAAAAAATAGCAATTTTCTGTAAAGCTAAGAAATTGCATTTCTTTCTCGCCTTGATTTTCAGGGCGTGTTCAGGTTAAAGGTAAACTTAAAAGGTACATTTTCGGTCTGTTGTACCGCGAAGGATCAACACATTTATTTGTACTACCGGTAGCTAACAGGATTCTGACCCAAGAAATGTTCACAATTTGTTCGGATTTGAATCTCGGGTTTCATGAAGATCTGGCATTTTTTCTATAAAAATCTGACGCCTTCAGCGGACCAATTCGCCTACGGATGGGATACGTTTCACGTGAACGGACCAGATCCCCGGCAAAGAGGCACCCTTGTCACAAACGACGCGAAATTCCGTCGTCAGACGGGTTTTTCGGAATGAAACGCTTTCGCTCGCGAGCCTATAGCTCCGCGAATGAATTATTGCCCCTTCTCTTTTTTTTTTCTGTTTTTCGTTTTCACGTGCAATGCGCGAAAGGTTTAGGCCTACCAACCATTTCTTAGTTTTCTTCCTGTTGAAGCCAAGCGCGACGTCTCCAGCGTTTGGAAGCGCACCTAGGCAGAACTCCTATGTATTTGTATACACATCAATATTTATATGGAGAGAAAGAAAATGGGAGAGGGATAGAGAGAGTAACGCACGCCGCGTTCCGTTTTCAATCTGGAAAGCTCATTCCAAAGTAATTGAAGGTGTTTTCATTTATTCAAAGTAAGTTTTTGTCGATTCTGTTTCGCCGCCGATATATGTGTAAGTACGCTCTCCTAGATGCGTGTATAACCGCTGCACTTGCCTATTCAGAGAGGCTTGTCTCGTCTTATTCTGATGTGGGCCGAAACCAGCGTCATTTGTCCTCCTGAGATCCGAGCCCAAGCATATAACGCATGTTGACATTTTAGAGACAGGCAACTAACATAGCTATCGGTAATGATTTACGAATCATATTTAATGAAGGAATGTTCGTAGGAGCCGTATGTAAAAACATAAAAGATGAAGGGTCCGTGAAGACAGTTGTAAACAGTCGTTTACAACTGTTGCCGTTTATAACCTTGGTCACGGACCCTTCATCTTCTATGAATCATATTTAGTTATTAATTAATTCATTTGCAATAAATTTTGTCTCTAAATTCAGTCATCCCATTGTAGCATGCTTTATTTTAATATTTTTTAGCCGTAATTCAAGGTTAAGGGTCTACATTTTATTAATTGGTCGAGCAATTCTTCGACGCTTTGAACATTTCGGTTTAGTTGCAATCTAAATAAACGCCATCAATTCTAAATATTACTTGTCCCATTTACAATGTGCATATTTCGTTGCGACGGTTTTGTGTTCGATTCCCGACGTTTGCTTTCGTTTATAAAATGTCAGTCATTGGCAATATGTGTGAATCAATAACGAATTTTTTTTTTTTTTTAAATAGAATTATATAATTTAAGTTATGTTTATATATACTTCTTTATTTAAACAAATGTTTTACAGACGTTCGTTGATAAAGTGATATCGGCGCCGCGATTGTCTCAAATTAAAGCCGAAGAAAGACTGATAGTTTTAACTGAATAAAGAAAATTAAAGATTTGTTCGGGTACATTTGTTTTTAAAGTGCATCCGATTGCAAATGGGGTCTATTGAGGATACGGAATGAAGCAGACGCAGGCGGGTGAAGCCCGCACGAACTCCTACGTTTCGACGAATGCATTTTTTATAGAGTTTATAGCTGTCATTTTCACAGTTTGCGCCATTTTTTTCTCTTTCCTTCGCCCCCTCGCGTTTCTCTTTTTTATTCCTGACGGATTTGACAGCCGGCGTCCGACCGTGTGTTGGTGCAACGAGTTTGCTATTAAGAAACGATCAAAATTGGCTCAATTTCGTGCATTCCAACCAATGTTTTCAACGCATTGTTTTTCTCGGCACCTAAAAATAGTTCCAATCCTAAATTAGCGAGGCAAATTCCCGTTAATTCGGTTGTAGCTTGTAAGAACGTACCGCATGTAGAAACGTATGAACGAAGCACAGATTCTGATTAATATTAATTAATAAATATAAATTTGTTTAACGGTTGATGACGTAAAGAAGAAATTCGCCAACCGTCATTTCTTCCGTAGAAAGCATCCAAGCAAAACCCATTTATCTTTTTTCTTTTTATCCGGGAAGATTTTATTTCTATTAGAATTTATGCTACGCTTACGTGTGGATTTAGTCTTTTTTTTCTGGATTTGTGGCGGATCTGCCACCTTTACATATTCATAAAACAAATACATGTATATGCATCTTACTGTTTGGCAAGATCGCGTGGGACACTTTTTTTTTTCTATTTCCAAGACACGAATTGAATGTTTGGGCTAAACAATATTTTCCATAAATCTTTATTAATATTTTTTTAATCACTGTAGTGCTAATCACTACAGGATTTATACCCCTCGTGTCTTTGGACTTCCTAATGGAAGCTCAGGTGTGACGCCAGTACCCGAGGCTCGTCGAATAAACGAAAGCCTGCGCCGGGAATCGATTTATTTGTGTGGATATTAATTTTCCCAATTTATCATGATTTATCCAAATTTCAATTCATCTGCTGATGATTGTTGTCGTAGCATAATTCAAAAATTTTCGTTGATCTCCGGCCCAGAAGACCAAGTGTCTAACCATTTGCGACGCGCATCACATGCAACAGCCGTGAAACTCCCCGACTATAGGCATCCCCGCAGTGCACGATGCTAATATTGCCAACCTTCTGGGGCAGCACTGAAGTACACTCTTTTTATTGCTGGGAAAATAAGAAAACCATCAATTATATATTTAACTTTTCTAAATCTTTAGAAATGTTTAAATTGTATTATGTTGGCATTAAAGTCTTTGTGTATTCCAATGTAAGATGCATTTGCGCTCTGCGCAGCTATGTTAGTTCGTTGGTGACGGTAGCGGTGGCGCCACTGTAGCTGCATCGAGGATTACTGGCGGACGTCCTCCGTCAGGAAAGAAGGGCATCAGCATCCACCAGCACATTTTTTTCCTCGCCCCCTTTTCCTTTCTTTCAGAGTGAAAAAAACGACGGCATCATTCAAGTTGTTCTGATTCTGCATATCGTATGACTTACCGACTTCCATAGAGGAGGATCGTGCGTGCCCGCTTGCGGAAGCGATCCCACAAGGATGATATAGCGAGGTTTTAGAGAAGGAGGGAGGCATATAGCGCTAGAGAGAGGGCGCGGCGAGTATGTGTATGTGAGAGAAAAAAAGCAAATTTGTTTTCGCCATCACTCAGGAATAAATTTGTTCCTGGCGCTACCACTGGCGCCACCCACAAGCGACGTCAGCCTAACGTCATATTGAAAAGTCGGAAGACGGCAGAGTCGGGGAGTGATGCTTTTCACGGCCCGCTTGCAGCACCAGCAGCAGCGGCAGCATGCACTTTATAGTTTTGCTAGCCAAATATTAGCTGGAGCGTGCACGCGTGTGTATAGATGGATGATGCATAATTTTGCTCGACGCTGCGCATCAAATTGCTTTGACGGTGGTTCGTCAATTTCGCTGGTGACACCAACAAAAATCACCCGGAGAAACTTTTCTTCCTCCCCACACCACCCCACCACTACCACCACCACCATCACCCTTTCATATTGATTTGGAACACATGTTTGTTGAAAGCAAGACCGTAATTTATGACGAATAAGTTAGTTTCGAGAATTCCTCAAATTATTAATCAACAACTACAGTATACATTAGTTTTGTAAAATGATATTTTCTCGAATAGCAACAACAACATTTACATACATCTACAACGAAGAACATGCGAGAGAGTATTTAGCATTTTACGTTTTTGTAAGAGATGTTCAACTGTAATTTATTCGAGGCATTCTCGGGAAAATCAATTCAGATAACCCACAGCCTTTTTGCCTTGTCAGAAGAATCTTTTTAGTTTAATTTCATTATTTCCCCAGCCGTTTTTATTCAATGTTCAATTGTTCAAATGTTCAATTGTATTCAATGCATTTTCAGTTAATTGTAATTTTTTACAAATTAAAAATTATAATTTTATGATTAAATTTGCATTACCAGTATTTAAAAAACAATTAATATTTTAGTACTGGGTTTCTATTTTGGCGCATGGGGTACAGAGTTGATCGAATATGCTACCAGGCGGCGCCACGTGTATTGTTTCAAACAGCCAATATTGGCGGAGGATGACGCGCCATTTGGTTTGTGGTAAAACTATAAATCTTATTGGCTAGCTAAGATGCTCATGTCGTATTTAACAGCGACAAGGTAAACTTCTGGGGAATAGTGGCTAACGCTAAAGTTGGAATACGATAAAGTTGGCGGAATTCAAAGATCACCGTCTTATTCAACTCTTTTTCTCGAAATCAAAGTGTCGCTAGCGCCTGTCACGTGACAGGGGTCCTTCGTCGGATAAATTAGTCCAGGTGTCACCGATGTAATTAGCGCCACTTAATTTTGCTCGTGCCGCCGCAATCATTAATCTGTCTGAATTCTTGTCGCCCGTCGCCATATTTCATTCGCGGTTTTTATGTGTCTCCGTGTACACGACACGGCGACCGAAGTCAATTCCTTCTAGAGTCTCCACACTCAAGTCCCACCGTTTATTTATATACATGAACGCTTAAAAGGAAAATGTTTTGTGCGCCGACAAAATCTAAAGATAGGATGTAGGCTGTTATTTCTTCTATTCAATAATAAGTACCGAAAGAAGTGGTGTATTTTGTATGTCGAAATGATTTTACAAAGAATTAACTAGTTATTGAGATTATTTATCTTAAAAGTAGCTTAGCTTACTAGTACGTCTTATACACGGGTTCAATTGCCGGCTGAGACCTATGCAATGGTCGCAATCTTTCGATTTTAATTTTCCATTTTCGTAAGACGGGTGCAAGTATCTCCAAGAAAAGTTCATTCGCCAACCTTTATTCGAAATTGGAATGTAGCCGTAGGAACCTGAGCCTGTACTTAGTCAGGTACACGTTAAAGATTCCTACCTAGGTGAGAAGCTGTCCTCTGATGAAAAGACGCCCGCCCTCTGATATGGGAGAGGGGGGTGGTTGTTAAACTTATGGCGGAGTGCACGGAACCCCCATAGCTTATGTGTCTGTTAAAATTGGCGCTAAATGGAGATTTTAGGCGAG
>JAUJYS010000730.1:0-20848 GCA_033995665.1 Melogona broelemanni
AAAAAGTGCACATTTTCACCAGTACCCCAGGATCAAACAAACGAGAGCCTGCGCAGGGAATCGAACCCTGGACCACCCGCTCAGTAGTTTGTTGCCATACCCACTGAGCCACCGGCACGTACAATTTACAATTTACCAAATTATTGAAGACCAAAATAACCACCTTAACCCAATTGCGATTGGAATCAACTGCCTCGGATGGTGGGTGGCATTGTCGGCTTCAACGCTGACAGCCAATAGAATCAGGTCCAATTTTGTCCCTCGTTATTTTGAGCACCACTGCTCTATCGAAACGATCGATTAATTCGCACCTCTCTCTCTCTCTTGAAATGTATCCATACTCGTTATACATCGACTTTCTGGCGGCGGCTTACGAGCCGACTTGGGCAGTGACGTTTCACGCCCACTCAACGTTCGCACGCGCGGCACGTACAAGTTCTATACGTATCCATTGTCTCACACGCTTTCCACCATCCCCACCTCTCTTCCTCCCTTTTCCTCCCCAAAAACTCTCCGACACACATAAAATACGCCCAAGTGCGCTTGACACCGAAGGTCCACCTATTAATAATTGGCGTTCCACGTACCCACATAAACACTACAATTGGGTGTGTGTGTGTGTGTGTGTGTGTGTGTGTGTGTGTATGTTGGCTGCGTTGTGTGTATGCTGGTGGTGCACCGAACGAGAAAGTGCGCTGCTCATGCGGTGACACAAAGATATTGGTCAAGGTGTGGACGCCGGTTGGTGTTGGTCTTTTGCCGGCGACTAACATGGTGTTCGAAATGGTGATCGAAAACGTTAATTTGGATATGTGACAAAGATAAAAATGTCTAAATATGTTTAATAATATATACCCAAAAAAATGTGATTACGTTCATGATAAAATGGACATTTGCGGGACTGATCAATTTTTGTTTGATGGTGTGAAATTGTCCCGTTGTCTTTGGTAAATTGTGCTCATAAAAAATTAAAAAGTTCTTGCAAAAAGAACCATGTGCACAGAAAAGGAACCTCCGTTCCAGTTCCTAAAAAAGTAGCTAAACCGTTCCTTTCCAAGAAAAGGAGCCAAGGCGTTCTTAAGTTACTAAAAAAGGAACCAGAAGGAAAAGGAAATCCGTTCCGTTCTTACCCAACACTGAAAAATGCTTTTTTCCCAATGACCGTTTCGATTTGTCACGCTTCTCGTAATTTACTTTTTTTGTTGCGTGACAGTGACCCACGACTTGTGGTGCCAGTCGATTTCGATTATCGAATATTTTTGTATCCCCTCTATTTTATTTTTCACTATTCTTGGCTCTATCCTTTTATCCTACGTATCTCTTTGGTGTGACACGGTATATGATTAGCGTGACTCGGTCGACTGAAAAGAGCTTGTTGTTTTCGACGTAACAATAGAAAATACATTGTTTTCGGTCTTCGAGAGAGATGTCTTGCTGGCTAAGGGTCAAAAACGTTATAGTTATGTTATTTTTAGCTTTTCGTGAAATGCCTCATTGGTTTCAAACGCTCGCTTTTTCAGTCATAGATCGTTTTTCAATATGCGCATTATTTCGGCAAAGAAAAAATGTAGACATTATCATTTTAACACGTTAGTTGAAGGTCAACTTCATCCAATGACGCCACAAAATTGCATAATTTAGTAATTTTTTCCTAATCGTCATTTTGTGAAGGAAACCTAATAATCAATTTATTGAATTTCGAACAGTGAAAATTAATTTTAACGTTTGATTTTTATCGATACCAGGGCCTAAACCTCGCCTAAATCGTAAGTTAACCGTTGTCTACAATTGCACCCTGTCCCACACGTAGATCGGCAATTTGTTTTTTTTTAAATACAAAATAATAATAATGATAAATTCGTCCCTGACTTCGAAATTACGCGGGGGCTATGCAAAATGGGCGAGGATTTTTCGCGGACAACGCCCTCTGGTGGAGATGATTCTATAACCGGTGCACGATGGCCTTCCGTACACTGTACAGGGTGTCGGCCAACCTTCGAACAAAAGAGGGCCACCCCCTTGCCCGCGCATGTAATGAGGGGAGAAGTTGCCTTTTTTGTGACACCCTTGTGTTGGGGACAGGTGAACGGATGCAGTTGTTGGCAAGAATAGGGTTATGGCAGGCGGTTAATTTCCCGTAGGTACAACAGTAATAAAAATGCACATTTCGCGTTGACATATTGTGTATACATACATACATACATACATGTACATGCATGCGATACATCTTCTACAGCTCTGCTCTGACCTCGTCTTAAAAATGGGAATCCACAGACCATACTACCAGTAGCAATGACGTCATCCTCAATATTCAGCGTTGAAATTTGTCGTAGCGTTAAAATTCTACCGCAAACTGTAAAACCTCTATCGAAATCGCAAAACATACAAGCGTTCTTGAGGATAGTGACTTTATTCATCTCAAATGTGCGTGATCTATGGTGGGCGACAGATCGCGTGCGAACCAACAACGACAGCGATTTCGAAGGCCCAATTTTGCCACCAATCTCAAGTAACTATTTAATTATCTTGAGCACGCTCAAAACAAAAAACGCTTCGACGAGGTTAGAAAATCTCGTCGCTGACAATTTTTTAAAAGACCGATCGAATTTTTTTTCGAAGATCCTTGGTATGCGGGGGCCTTTTGAAATTATATTTCCAGTTGGATGGCACTTACTGCTGGATTCCTGCTGGATTCCTGCTGGAAATGTTAATTTTAAAACGCCCCCGCATACCAAAGATATTCGAAATAAAATCTCGATCGGTCTATTTTGAGATTTTCAAACGAGTCTGACATTATTTTTTCTTCTCAGAAATCTTGTCTCCTTAACAACCTCAAAACTCCGCCGGCCAATCAGACAAAACCGCTCTCTTTAGTAATTCGAAATAATAAACTGGGAACCGGGCCACGCACCGTCCGAATTGTTCGGAAACCCTCCTCCCCCCCCCACCACTAGCGTTGTTTTGGATCATTTTGATGAGCCTCGTATAATGGATCTAGCATGTCGAAATGTGGCTCGCGATTGGGCGCGCTGCTATTAAGCGTATTTTTCTCATCGCGTATTATGCCTACCATAAACAATTAAGTGCACGAACGTGTACATTTAATATGCCGTATAGGCCGGCTAAATAGCTTAACCCTTTGGTTGATTCCACCACCACCACCCACCATAGCTACACAATTTCCATTTGAAGAGTCTTACAGGCTAGTCAGGCTAATTCAGCTTCGTGTCGCTTCATTCAAAAGAGATTCTTGGCGACGTGGAATTTGTAATTAAATGTAACGGAAGAGCCAAAACGGGGTTGCGGGGGCCCGATATTGTTTGGGGAATATTGAAAATTGCAGTTGCGATGAAATAAATAATTTACCGGTAACCATAACCTATATTTTTCATTGTATAATCTGCGGATCGCTCTGTAATATCGCATCCGCTGTCGCAGCTCCTGCGTGGCTGGATTCTGGGAAGTCATATGACTGACAGTTACCTTCATATTTTGTCGAATAGTTTTTTTTTTTTTAATCGCCTAAGTGCTACACAACACACTATTACTGCACCCTCGTGTCTCTATGGAGATATGTGAGGGGCAGGGAAAGGAAGGGAAGGGGAATAGTAGCTGGTATAGCCAGGCTGCAGGATCCACCCCTAAGCTCTGGACGTTGTTCGTTAATAGATTGAGTCAGTTCGTTAGTAGTATTATAATGTCATTTGAAACTCAGAAAAGGAATATTCTGTAATGTATATGTAGACCGATGGAGAGTATGATTGTTGTTGCATATGGGTCCGCAGGGTCACTGATAGCAAATATGCGGTGTTGGGTGGGAATGACCATGACTAATTTGCAACGGTTCATGTTGTATGTATTTGTGGGGTCATGGGGTCGTGGGATTCAGGAATGAAAATTATTGACGTCTCTAATTTTTGTACATTGATCGACCGTGTGACATTTTCCGCAAAATACATACACCCATCTATTCAAATGTCATTGAAAATAATTTGATCACATTAAATGATGGACACACAATCAAAAATTCAAAATAAAGCAAAAGTGACTTTCATAAATGTTTATTGTCAAAACCATGTCAAACAAAGTAAATAAGTATTATTGATGATATGAAGACGATTGACATCACATACATAGCAAATTTGAAATCATATTTCTTGGACAGTGTCTTCGCACCACAATATTCATGAAGATTTCCCCACCCCCCTCGCTTCTCAATCCATTCATCAGCATATTTACTTATATAAAATCCAAACATGTTTGCAACTTTGTATGCACATCCATCTTTATGTTGTGCTTGACACAAACGTGCATGCTTTATGCAAACACTAAACAAAATAATAATTTTTGGCCATGTTATATCACCATCAAACTGAAGTACTTCTTTTGTGAGAGTATCAATATAGTCAAAACTTAAAATGTCCGATATGGCTGGTGATATGGTAGAAGTTGTTTTCAACATTTCATCAGCAACTTCCCAGATGGCTATTGAGTCCTTTGTTCGCATGTCCTTCATGTTTTTCTCATTAAACACATAATCAACCAAATCCAGAGCTATTGATTGCATGTTGTTGCGATGGTGATAATGCACTCTCAATCCTTTATCATTGTCCAAACGTTGATAAAAAGAATCCATTTTTATAATGTACTACAAAAAAAAAAAGAAGATCTATCACCTCCTATTATACTTTTAGATAGGGAAATTATTCTATTTGTGCAAACTTGTCATCTTCACCTACTCACATATGACTTCAAATAATCATAATTGGACTTTATGACCAACATCAGTCAATATTGAGTATGACGTCAAAGAAATCTGATTGGTTCTAGTGAATACCCTCAGCAAACAGGATGTATGACGTCAAAGATTTTTTGATTGGTCTCGGTTGAATGCCCCCAGATAACATGTCAAAACATATTTCAACTGCTAAACATGTTATAAGATCGCTATCCAGTAATGATTCTGTCTTCACAAGTGAATCATTCACAACTGGGCATGATGCAGCAAGCATGTAAATGTGAAAGTATGTATATAGAAAAATGATGGAATTGAAAAATATTGGGCTAATTATAGATTTTGAGGGATTTCATACAAGAACTGGTTTTCTCATCAAAGAATTTGGCTATATTAGTATGATTGATCTAATGCCACACAGCGCTTTTGTCACACTCCCAATCTCATATCATGAATTAAATGAAAAAGACAAAAGAACTGCGAGATATGTTACTAACAATATCCATGGTCTTATGTTTCACAATCACAAAGATGACATTTCATACACCATCATGTTGCAACTTTTGATAGAGATGTATGCATTCCATCTTGCATGCAATCCTCATGCAATAATCGCATATAAAGGCGGCCTAATAGAGAAGACAGTCTTAGATAAATTGAATATACCATCAATAAATTTGGAAGACATTGGTCTGAAATGCAATTTTAAATATTTATTACCAAAATATGAATCAAAAATTAAAACGGTTAATTGTAAACATCATCGAAAAATAGGATGTATCATCCATTGCCCTAAGCTAGAATTACAAATTTTTTCAGCTTGGTTAATTGAAAATGCTAATGCAGATGTTTTGCTTAATTAGGTAATGGGCTCATGAAGCGCAAGATAACAAAAATTATACTTTTCATGATGATGGACAACTATGGAAAAGTTTGTAAGGAGTGCTGTCCTCAATGTTTGGTGGAATCAATGGATAGTGACTGTATTGCTAGCGAATATCATTATTGTATCAAATTTAAACAGGATTTTAATGATAATGTAATGATAAAACTTATTGAACGTCTTGATAAAGTTTGTATATTAAAAGAATGGGCTGATGAGGATAGTTCATCTGATGATTTTGAAGAAGCAATAAATACTGTAAACATGCTACTCAAGAGATCATATCTTCTTAAAAAAATGTATTACATGTGTGGAAATATTTTTGAATAAATTGTTTATGTATATATAAGTGACATTTGTGTGATTATTTTTTATTTTGAGAATGGACTCTTCTGTGATCAGATCATATATGCTTACTGCGACAAAATCATCTTCAATCACATTGTTGATTAGTCTTATCTTTATTATTATATATTACTCAAACAACTTTGAATATATCAACCATTCACCATTAAAACTTGATAACATTGTCATGAATATCTCTAGAAGAGGTCCTCATGAACATCATACGGTTGCAAATGTTAAATTTCCATTCAAATCACCTTTTCGATTAATTGTAGCAGGACCAAGTGGTGTAGGGAAAACTGAATTCGTGAAACGAATTATTGAATACAGGAAGTTGATAATTAGTCCCCCGGCTCAATGTATAACATGGTTCTATGCTATCTATCAAGAATGGTATAATAATTATACTGATACTATTGAGTTTATTGAAGGTATCCCATCTAAAAAAGACATTTGCGATAAAAAAGATCATTTAATTATATTGGATGACATGAGTCAGTTTATGAACAAAAACACATCACAACTGTTTTCTTGCGATTCCCATCATAGAAACATTAGCATTATTTATATCACCCAAAATTTTTTCCAGCGTAATGGATTTCAGAGAGATATATCTTTAAATGCAACTCATATTGCCTTTTTTAAAAACCCTAGAGATAATACACAAATATTTTATCTTAGCCGTCAAATGTATCCTGACAATCCAAAGTTTCTCAATGAAGCATATAAAGATGCGACACAGAAGCCATATTCCTATTTGCTCGTTGATTTAACACCAGAAGCAGATGATAACTTTCGGGTGCGCACAAATATATTTCCAAACGAATTTATAAATTTCTACCAACCAAAAAAAATATGAAGAAAACATCTCGTTTAAATCGGCAAATTCATCATTTGCATGTACTGGCCAACAGTAATCCAAAAGGTCAAAAGTCACTACTTGTACATAGCAATGATGATCTCATTAAGTGTTTATGTGACTGTGCACTTAACAT
Source organism: Melogona broelemanni (assembly GCA_033995665.1). Taxonomy (NCBI): domain Eukaryota; kingdom Metazoa; phylum Arthropoda; class Diplopoda; order Chordeumatida; family Chordeumatidae; genus Melogona; species Melogona broelemanni. Next base: position 6,959 of record JAUJYS010000730.1, read on the forward strand.
TGTTAAAACAACCATACCTCTTAAGCAAAAAGAAAAAAATAATCTAAATCCATATCAAAAGGTATTAAAAAAATTGGCTAGTAATAAGACCAATATAACGACAAGAAAACATATATTACTAAGACAGAAGGGAGGTTTTCTATCATTTCTAATTAGACCAGTATTGGGATTACTCGGTAGTTTATTTGGCTCAAGCTTAAATGGCAAATAAGGTAATTATGATTCCTGAGGAGATGTGGGAAAGGAAGAAAATTGAGAATGAAAGATCAGAAGAACCTATGCGTAAGAGTCTCAATGAAATAGAACAATCTATTACATCACTTCTTGACAATGATGAGATACCAGATAGTGACAAAGTGAAATTGCTCATTCATCTCCAACAAAGATATAAAAGGATTTATGATAATAGAAATAAACACTTTGAAGTGTCATTGAAATCAGATAATATTTCCACACCATCTGTTGATATGCAACCTATGATTCAATCATTTCCAAAAAGCATTAGAGAAAAAGCCACACAAGTTTTGAATTTAATCAATAAATCCCAAGGTGAGATGGGATGGGATGATAAATATCACATTACTCTTGATGGGAAACTTATGGATAATACAAATATATGTGATTTGGTAAAGGAACTTGTTGACTCGCGGAAAATGATAAAATTTCCTCAGGGATGGAATGAATTTTTGACAAAGTTAAAACATATAAATATTCCTAAACATTTAATAGGCCGACATAATAGAAAGTTATATGATGGTGATAGTCATCCATCAGCCACCAGCTTTGAGGATAATTCATCTAAAAACATAAAACAGTTATGGCTAGAAGAAGTTTAAGTGAAATATATTATGATATTTCGTCCAATGGTAGTTTTGGGGGTGTAAGGCAACTATACTTAGCAGCAAAAAAACATAAATATAGTTTAAAAGATGTAGAGAATTGGCTAATCACCCAAGATGTATACACCCTCCACAAACCAGTTAAATGGAAATTTAATAGAAGTAGAATATTAGTAAGTCATATTGATGATGTTTGGCAAATAGATTTGGTGGATATGCAAGCATATAAAAAAGAAAATAATGGATTCAGTTATCTTCTCACATGTATTGACATATTTTCTAAATTTGCATGGGCAATACCAATTAAGCATAAAACTGGTAGAGAAATTGTAGATAGTTTCTTAAAAATAATAAATAATGGGAAACGTAGACCACTGAAAATACAATCTGACAGTGGGATGGAGTTTTTGAATAAGTCCTTTCAAGATCTCCTGAAAAAGTATAATATAGGTTTCTATACAACATTCAGTGAGACAAAAGCTGCTGTTGTTGAAAGATTTAACCGCACACTGAAGACGCGAATGTGGCGATATTTTACACACATTGGCAATCATAAATATATTGATATAATTGAAAAATTAGTTTCTGGATACAATAGCTCCTTTCATCGCAGTATTGGAATGCTACCAATTGAGGTTAATCAGAGTAATTCAAATATTGTTTTGAAGAATCTCTATAAAAAACCTCAAACCCATTTAAAAGCAAAGTTCAAAGTTGGTGATACAGTGAGAATATCAAAATCAAAACAAATATTTCGGAAAGGATACCTCCCTAATTGGTCAGATGAAATATTTTCAATATCAAAAGTATTTCAGAAGCAACAACCTCCAATTTATATCATTAATGATTTAGACGAGGAGTCAGTAAAAGGTACCTTCTATGAACAAGAGTTGCAAAAAGTAATAAAATCTTCACACAATTTGTGGCATATTGAAAATATTTTAGCAGAAAAAGGAAAAGGATCTAGAAAAAAGTTTTTTGTTAAGTGGAAAGGTTATTCTGACAAGCAAAACAGTTGGATACGAAAGGCTGATCTTTTTCATTTGAGTGATGGAATCCCCAGATAATTTTTATGTGTTTCTTCCTAGTAATAGTAGTTTCAAATATTTCCCAAATAATACTCTAGCCAATTTTAAAGTTATGCTAGCAAAGCCAATTCAGTTGAATGGAGATTTTGAGGTTGCTTTAGTAGAGATGTATTTTTCACGTGTTTGGTTTAATATTGTTGGTGATGAAGCGAGTATAACATTCACAGATGCCATTGATTCATTCACAGTTACATTTGATGAAGGATACTATACATCGATGGATAAAATAATTGATTCATATACAATTCAAATTAATACTTATATGTTAGAGGTCAGGAAAAATATAATAAAGTTTAAGACTGACGAAATATTAAATAAAATCTTATCAAATCAGCTGGCACTAAAAGATGAGGAAAAAATTATAAAACGAGGTAAGGACGCTATTCAAGGCTTGAAAGAAATGATGGAAGATCTAAAAATAGAAGAAAAACCAATAGCACTAGCATTAACTAGTAAAAAAGATGATGAGAAAGAATTCACTTATGTAGTACAACAGCAATACGATGATTTGTTGAGTCGTAAAAACAAATTTGAAGATGATGTAGCCCATGCTAATATGCGAAAATCGGCATTACTGAGTGCAGCTTCCAGATTACTAGCATCAAAGCAAACACATGATGCATTCAATTTAGATGTCCCATTATCTTTTAATTATGATGAAAAATTAAAAAAAACAAATATTTTTATTCGAAAAGGCTTCACAGCTACATTTTCAAAATCGTTGCAGAGATTATTAGGATTTAGTGATAAAGAATATATTGAAGGAGGACATACCGCATTAAACCATATTAACCTTGACACAGATCTAAATTCACTATATGTATATTGTAGCATAATAGAATCTCAGATGGTTGGCGATGCACTAGTACCACTTCTAAGAATTGTACATGTAAATGAGAATGACCCTACCAGAATGACTAAAACTTATGCACACCCTTTCTACATTCCTGTTGTTCAAAAACAGCTTCAGACTTTAGAAATTGATATAAGAGACAGTTATGGTCGCGCTATAAGATTCACAAGTGGTGATCACGTTGTAGCAGTACTACATTTTAGAAGAGCTCCTCACGTTTAATAAAATGAGGGTTTCCTATAATTGCGAGACTAGCTCAGCTGACTGTCAACATTATTATCAGAATCAAGCGGCATATGGGATGCCTGTTTATGTTGGGCGGCGTCATCAAAAAGGTCATGGATTTTTCTCATCTCTTTTTCGATTAGCTGTTCCAATTTTAAAGCGTGGCGCTATTGGATTAAGTAAACATCTTCTAAAGGCTGGAACAAACATTGTATCTGATGTAGAATCTGGTGAAAAATTTGGTCAATCTGCCAAAAGAAGATTAACTGAAACGGGAGATGCTGTGTTATCATCTCTTCAGAATCAAATGGGTGGAGGTGTCACAAAAAGAAAATATAAGAAAAAAAAAAAAGTCAAAAGTACTAAAAAGAAACATATAAAACCAAAAAATAAAAATAATAAAATCATTAAGCGTAAGAAGAGGACGCTTAAAGGTTCTACAAAAAAAGTTCACCATCGCAAAATAAAATTATTCTGATTTAAAGAATGAATGGTTACCTAGCTCATCACTTGTCTGGAGAAGCAGTGAAATCAGAACTTGATTTATATTCTGTAGCTCCAACACAGATTTCAATTCAGGAATGCTTCAGTGTGGAATATTTCCCTATTGCGAGTATTGATAATCAAAATACATTTGAGTTTTTCGTTGCAGGTAGTGGTGAAGACTATGTAGACCCATCAAAGATATTTTTAAATGTTAAAGCAAAAATTGTAAAAAGTGATGGGGCCAATCTAACTGCTGACAGTACAGTTACACCAGTTAATGGTCTATTACACTCAATGTTCAGTGAGGTTAGTATTTATCTTGGTGATAAATTGGTGAGTACCTCAAATCAAGAATATGCATATAAAGCATATATCACTACCATACTAATGAACAGTAAACTTGCAGATAAATCTTATCTTGCCACAGAAATGTTTTATAAAGATAAAAACTCTGCTTTTAATGATCAAGATCCAACAAAGTCAGATGGGAGTGATGGACTTAAAAAACGATTTGAAAGATGTAAAAACAGTTCAGGACTTGACATGACAGGTCGTCTCCATATTGATTTGTTTCATCAAGATAAACTTTTACCTAATGATTTGGATATTCGCATAAAACTTGTTCGTCATAAAGATGACTTCTGTTTATTGAAGGCTATTGCAGATCTGACTAACTACAAACTTCTGATATCCTCAGCCAGTTTATCAGTACAGAAAGCAAGAATTAATCCATCAATGTTCAAGACTTTTTCAAATCCTTCTCATACATTCAAGTACCCATTAAATCGCATTGATTGCAAAACTTATCCTCAGAGTCAGGGTCAAAGAGATATATTTATTCCCAATGTCTATCTGGGAAATCTCCCCATGTTCATAGTTATAGGATTGGTTGATAATGACGCACATTCTGGATTGTTCACAAAAAACCCTTTCCATTTTAAACATAAAAATATGATTTCTGCTTGCTTATATGTAGATGGCACACAATATCCATCCATTACCTCATCAACTGACTTCCCTAATAAGCAATGGGCTCGCCTTTATCAAAATCTTTTTATTGCCACTAATAAATATTACGGAAGTGATGGATTAGGCATTAGTTATGATGAATTTGGGGCTGGCTACACATTATTAGCTTTTGATCTCTCGGGCGATCAAAGTGGATTGGGTTCTAGTCATTTCAACATCGCGAGAAATGGTTCAATAAATTTATCTATAAAACTTTCGGATCCTTTGTTAAATACTATTAATGTTTTTGTATATGGTGTATTCCAAAATGTTCTCGAGATAGATAGTGGAAGAAATGTTATTATTGATTATGCATAATGGATACATATCAATTAGAATGGTTATTATTTCGTCACCCAATCACAAAACTTAAATTTGGTGGTGTTCTCGCGAGAGATGAATTACCATTACATGCAAAAAAAATGGCCTTCATTATTAATTTGGATCCATCAACATCTCCCGGATCTCATTGGGTTGCAGTATATTTTGATTCAAGAGGATATGGAGAGTATTTCGACAGTTATGGTTTACCACCTCCTGCAGACATTTCAATTTTTCTAAAAAGAAACAGTTTGAACTATATTTGCAATGGACAACAACTTCAAGATTTACGCACTGCAGTTTGTGGACAATATTGTGCATACTATGTTATAAAACGCTGTTCAAATGTGAGATTAAGACAAATTGTACGACCATTCTCAAATATCCGATTTTTGTTTAATGATAAACTTGTATTTAATTTTATAAATAAATTAATTCACATTCATCTTCCATTAATGAATCCTTTGTTAAGTAAATCACTGTATCAATTGAAATAAAGAAGACATTATATATGAAAAGAAAAAAAGTTGTTTATTGTCACATCAATTACATTTGTTTTTTAATCATACAATGACCATATGCCAGGGTCGATATCCCATCATTGAGAATATATCTTTTGTCATCAAAAGAATGCAAACCAATTTTGTTTATTTCAACACTAAATACTTCATGTTTTTTAGATTGGATTGCATTCTGAAGAATGAAATTTGGGTTATGTTTAAAAGAAAGAGCTACTTTATACATATCATGAGTAAATGTTTTTTTAACAATATCACTTTTTATACCTTTCGCTGTACACACAGTTTCCAATTTCTCAGTTAATATTGAATACATTTTTGCCTTTAAACACACAAAATCAATTATAGGACATCCATTTGTTTCATCCTTAAATTTACCGAGAACTTTTTTGTTTACTGGAGAATATAGAAAATGATCTGATGGATAACTACTTGTGTCTAAATGATTAGCTAAATCTTTCATATCTAAATAAAAATTATTTGTAAAAACTTGGAAAATGAAGCTATCAGTATCAGTATAGAGTAGCTTCAACATACTATTGTTATATTTAACTTTCAAAACATTATAATAAAAGTCATACATTATAATTTTAGATATATCCAAAACAGTAAAACCAACATAAATAGGTTTGTTTAAGCATAAAGTTGTGTTGGTCATTTTAAAAATAGCTAAATTTTTGTTTAGTATAAAAAACGTTTCCATGTTAGGTTTTCTCGCAAAATGAGTACATCTTTTTTCACAATTCACAATTTCGATTCTACATTTCTTTCTCTGATTTTCCATCGTTTTCCCATATACACTGTTTATTGTAATTTTATAAAAGAAAATGTCAAATGGATTTGTTGCTTTTTTTCGTTTTTCAATATTTAAGTCAATAAAGGGCTTTAACCATGCCTCTTGAGTAAATGAAATAATTCTGTGAATTGATTTTAATACAAGACCTTGTTTTATGTAGAATTGCAAATTTCTCACATGTAAAACATAATTTGATTTTGGTAGCAAATTTGGTGCGAGTTTTTTCGATTTGTAATTTGTATTTAGTCTTTGCAGATTTAAAAGTATTTTTTTTTGATAATCAGACAGCATATCATGCTTTATTTCAAGATGTTCTGGACATAATGGGTAATCATTATGATCATCATGTAACTCTGTGGGATAATCAAGATCAACTTCAAGAATATAACCCGTATTACCCATTGGATCAACATCATTTACATTAAAATTACATACCTCATGTGACTCTAACCACTTAAAGTCTTTCACTGGTAGAGGTTCACACATTGCGGTAGCATACAAAGAATTGCAATCCCAATATGCAATGTAGGATGGATTCTCAACACTCGTTGTACTAGCATGTCTATGAGAAGCAACAGATACACCACCACGTAAACCCTTTTCAATCATCAAATACATTTCATAGTCAGTTAAAAGTTCCAAGCTTACATTAGTAAATTTTAGAGCTGCAGACCATGCAAACATTGGCAAACTAAAATAATGAACAGGATCAAGACCAAATGTTTCTAGTGAAATACAACGAAAATTTTCAAAAATATCTGCTAACAGTAAGCAATCAACCTTCAGATATATGTCATGATAGTCACCAAGGGTTTTACAGTTAAACTCTTCCCAAATTTTTTCAACATGTTTGTAATTATCATGACTGATATTCTCATCATTGAGGCTACTATAAAACACACTTTGTGGTGGGATACCTTCCACGTCAAATTTTTGGAATGAGTCAAGATATTCATATGGAAAATATCCCTTTTTTATAGCTAAATTAAATTTATTAGTGTCAGGAAAAAATTCATTTGTTAAAATCAATTTTGACTCATCCAAATTTGAAGCGAGTGTAGCGAGTGAAGATGAAAGAAATTGATAGGAATCAAGGAATATTAAATTATGTACGACAAAAGATGTATAGCGCTCAATGTTTAACGGGATGACTTTTATATTACTACTTTCAATTCGATCTAATATTTCAACTAAGAAATGCTCATCATATGAGCGAAGACAATGTGCAATACAAGGCATATATTTCCTATCCTTTAATTTAGAGTTACATGAAAAGCATGCCGCGCCTCTATAATTATTAAACTCTTTGTGATGGTCGTGATCCCTAACTTTACCAACTTTTGGTGTACCTAAATAAATTCCGCATTCATAACAATTTAATGCCATAAAAAAATTTCTCTTGTCATTCGATGTCATTTTTATTGGATAATTTTTATTTGTTTCCAAAAGCTGATCTGCCTTTTCCATTAATGCTGTCAAAAGTTTAAATGCGGCATCCTCAGATTTTTCGCATTTGAAATCGACTATTTTTTTATTAAAATCAACAATCACATATGCGTACGAACACGCTTCATGCTTATGTGTGTGATTAGAATAGGATTTTTTAGGATCCTGAGAAGGATTTGATTGAATTTTGCGTACAACACTCTCAAAGTCGAAATATGCAACAAATGGTGCCCTCATTGATTTATGGTGATCTATGAATTTCAAAATTGATTTATCTTTCGTTGGCAAAATAACTTTTGCTGGTTTATGCAACACACATAATTTTGAATGTTTTAAATGTTCATTTTGTGAGCGAAAACCTTGACAGCAACGATAGCAAAAAAATTTTTTGTTTATACCATCTTTGGAAAGTAATCTACAAATATTCGTTATCAAATAGAAGTGCTCATCAACTAACAAGAGATTTATTTCTTTTTCTTGCACACGCTGACTTAAGCGTAGTGGAGAAACAACATTTTTGTTGAACATAAAAATATTAATTTTCAAATCATTTGCAATTTCAAAGCTTGTGATAGAGTTGACCTTAACGGGATATTTTAACATACTATGGTTTATCAAATTGATATACCTCACATACTGATTTTTTCTATCACGATTAAATTTCTTTGGATAAAGTCCCGCGAGGACGGCCCACAAAAAGCATTTTTCATCATTTGCTTTAACATCTATTAAACATCTTTTTCGTTGAAGTAGTTTATGTATTGCATATTTTTTACATCCCCCAGCATAAGGTAAGTATTTTATGATCTTGATTTGCACATTTTCTATTTTATCAATGATCCATCCTGATCCATTGTGAATATACACAGATATACTATGATTTATCTTATTAATGCAGGTGTCAAGCGCATCCTCTAATTCATAACTATTCATACAAAGCATCATAATACTATGAAAATATGCCGAAGTATAGACATATTCAATTTCTGATATGTCATTAATGACATGTTTTATCTTTTTAAACTTAATAATCATACACAGCTGAAACTTAATTCTTACTTTTTCTTCAATGGCTACTCTGAGAAAGTTAAGAAAATAATTGTAATTGTCTTCGAAGAAAACTATGGGGTCAATGGTATTTTCTTCTGAATTACGAAAAGAATAGTCGGCAAGAATACCACCAAACACAGACTTTGTAAGACTAAACTTAAAGTTATCTGTGTGAGATATACCATGAACTGATGAAATGTGGGTTTTGAGTGAGTTTTGATCACGAAATTTAGAATGACAAATTAAGCATTGTTCATTTAATAAAAAGACGCCATTTAATTTATTTATATTAGCCTTGACATGATTATTAATATAGTGATGTTGATAATCTTTCGAGGTAGCAAATGTAATATTACAAAAATAGCAATGATTAGCCATAATTTTATAAATAAAAAAAAACTAATCCAAGACAAATAAGTAATTGAGGAAAAGAGGAAAATACTCACAAAGTGTATAAGGAAAAAAAAAATGATGTTTAATCAAGATTATTTGATTTAAATAGAGTATTTTTTAATCAAATCCAAACCCAGACTTCTCCAACATATCAATTAAGTTACTCGCAAGCTCAACTAGCTTGGGAAGAAAGCTCAATGGTAGACATACACCTTTCACACTAGACATTTTGCGTATATCAATGAAGTAATTTTTTTTAGCAACACACTCCACTAAACGCACCACCCAATCATTACCTAGATCCACTCGAAATTTGGCAATAATGTCATCCTCCTTGTTAATTCCATTGCCCCCCGAGAGAAAACGCATCTGTTTTGTTTGCGGTGTATTATCAATATAATGCCCTTCCTTAACGGCATTAGGTAAGCTGTTTACAGCTTCAATAAAAAATGGGAGGCGCGCGACAGGAATACAAGACCCGCGGGAATATTCCGAATTACCAAATTTCTGAATATTGCAGAAGTATGACTCATTCATACTCACCACACTGGCAAGATATCTCTCACCCAATTCAAATTTCTCGTGCGTCTTCCAGAGATTATCTTCAGTTGATGATGTTGTGGGTGCCTTGAATAAATTTTTCCATGTTGCCTTCTTCGATTCCAAGGTGCTTTCTTTTGAAGATGATGCTTTTTCGTCATCCAGATGGATGAGAAGTTGACGCTTTGCTTTTTGCAGTGATGACTCATCAGTTTTCGATTTTCTCTTGGTCAGCTTCACTGGTGCCTGTGGAGGACACATGTAGTCTTCTATAAAGATATATCACATATATTGAGTAATGACATAAATAAAAAAGAAAAAGTAAATTTACTGCATTATTATTCAAACTTGTTTTGATTTTCAATAAATTGTAACATAAATTAAACTTACTCAACTGGTCGAATGAATCTTCTTCGTCACTTTCGTACCGTTTGCAGGACATCTTTTTGAGTGATTTAGAATTTCTAATAAAAAAAAAAATATGATATATAATTAAGGATTGCCAATCACTTTCATAGCATTTGCTGGTCATCACTTTGTATGATTTTGAATTTTTTATTAAAAAAATTAAATCACTTTCATAGTGTTTGCTGGTCATCATTTTGTGTGATTTAGAATTTCTTATTTAAAAAATTAAATATATGATATATAATTAAGGATTGACGATAAATTTTGTAAATTATTACAAATGATACAATAGACGTCTATTTTAGAAAAAAATTAAAAATGAATATAAAACTCACCAAATAAAAATATTTCACTATGGAATCTTCGCAGCTTGATTGAAGACTTTCTTGACTGCTGGGACTGACTGCTAGTTGAATGTGTGATTTTAGGCGAAAAACTTCTCCCTATTTATTCAAACAAAATATCCCATTGCATGATGGGAAAACCAATTAATTAATCTCAATTTAAGAATGTTTCCCATATCAATGTCAGAGACCTCATACAATCATCAATATTAAAGTTCACAGTGGTAGAGTCCTCACACGATTGTCAATATTATTGTCCTCAGTGTTAATAGGGCTCCCCCCTATACTATTTTCAATATGGTAAATAGGTCAGACCAAGTTTATAGTCTTGGGAACAACCTTTGATTTCAATAATGAGACACGAGGGAGTGGGAATGATTTTGTTTTCCCGATAAACTTATAAATGATGCATAGCCTTTAATTTCTATAGGAACGGTCCTGAGTTCGATTCTCGTTATTATTTCTCAAGAAAGTTTTATAAGCATCGCATAGCACAATAATTTTTTTTGAATCAGAAAAGGAATATTCTGAAATGTATGTGTAGACCGATGGAGTGTATGATTGTTGTTGACTATGGGCAGGGTCGCTGATAGAAAATATGCGGTGTTGTTTGGGAATGACCATGACTAATTTGCAACGGTTTATGTTGTATGTGTTTGTGGGGTCTTGGGATTCAGGAATGAAAATTATCGTTGTCTCTAATGTTTGTAAATTGTTCGATCATGTGACATTTTCGACAAAATACATACACCCATTCTATTTAAATGTCATTGATTTTTCAATTCACGGTTATTATTTCTCAAGAAAGTTTTATAAGCATCGCCTAGTACAATATTTTTTTTTGTTTTCCGTAAAAAAAAAAATCTATTTTCAAACCATACATCTCCATTAATGCGTTGAAAAGTTTCAAATCGCAAAATGTCCGCGAGATTGACCTCAATTTTCGCAGTTCGGTCGTCTCACTGAACACTAATTTGAACTGGCAACGTCATTTCTAGGGCATTCCAGAATTCTTCCAACGTCATGAAGAGTTTATTTTATTATTATTTTTTTTTTAATTACCCTAGTGACTAAGCTCTGAACTCCTTAATGGAAGCTCAGGGGTGACACCCGTACCCCGCTAACAAATAAACAAAATCTTGTAGGTACTACCGTGATTTAAAAAATTAAAAAAAAACAATAATAAAATAAACTCTTCATGACGTTGGAAGAATTCTGGAATGCCCAACTTGATTCAAACTAGTGTTCAGTGAGACGACCGAACTGTGAAAATGGAGGTCAATCTCACGATACATTTTGCGATTTGAAACTCTTCAACGCATTAATGGAGATGTATGGTTTGAAAATAATTTTTTTTTTTATGGAAAACAAAAAAATTATTGTGCTAGGCGATGCTTATAAAACTTTCTTGAGAAATAATAACCGTGAATTGTAAAATCAATGACATTTAAATAGAATGGGTGTATGTATTTTGTCGAAAATGTCACATGATCGAACAATTTACAAAAATTAGAGACGACGATAATTTTCATTCCTGAATCCCACGACCCCACAAACACATACGACATGAACCGTTACAAATTAGTCATGGTCATTCCCACCCAACACCGCATATTTGCTATCGGCGACCCTGCGGACCCATATGCGTCAACAATCATACTCTCCATCGGTCTACACATACATTACAGAATATTCCTTTTCTTATTCAAAAAAATTATTGTGCTATGCGATGCTTATAAAACTTTCTTGAGAAATAATAACTGTGAATTAATTTACACACATTAAAAATTTTCTTTTTCACAGCCGTCGGTCCCGGGTTCGATTCCCGGCGCAGGCTTTCGTTTATTCGTTAGCCTGGGGTACTGACGTCACCCCTGAGCTTCCATTAGGGAGTCCAGAACTTAGGGGTTGATTCTGCAGTCTAGCTATTCCAGCTGCCATCCCTCTTCCCTTCCCTTCCCCTCACATATCTCCACAGAGACACGAGGGTGCAGTAATACCGTAGTGCACTAGGCGCTACGGTGATTAAAGAAAAAAAATTGGTTAGCTGCCAATTGTTACGGAACACGGTTCTAGTATTTTTCCACATCGTTGGTCCGTTCCCCCGCCTCCGAGTTAATTCGCTTTCGCCGTTCATTGTGTGCCGTCAGGTTTTTGACAGGTAGCGCGATGAACCCAGTTGGCGGCGCTCTCTCGCCAATGGCGCACGCGCGCGCCGGCGTTCGATACACCTTATATTATTCACGATTACAAACAATGAGACCGCAATATTGTTTCCGCTCGGCCCACCATACACTCACACAAAAAATAATCGACTAATACGTATTGTCGGTGCGCATTCTTCTCGTGTGCCAGGCCGTTTTTGTTCTCCCTTTTATTTTCGGCAAGAAAGCCGCCCCCTTAATTCAAAGTGAGCAGCTTTTCGATATTGATTGCATGCAGGTAGCTCTATCGTCCCGAGATCAACATTTAAGCCTAATCACGGCTGTGTATAATTTTTAATTTAACGTTTAAAAAAATGTACACACACAAATATAAATTAACAATTTTATAAACCTAAAATTGCTTAAAAGATGGAAGAAATCTGGAAAGTATCTCGCAAATTAAGTTAAGGGGAAAGTTCAAAAATTATTGCCCCGAGATAATAATAAAATATTATATCACAAAAACTCTTTCGATATTTTCCAGAGTTTGCATATTTTTATCTGAATTGTTGAAAAGGGGGCTTACCAGCAAGCAGTAAATTTTTCGAAGCCCTCAAGGGGACGATCTGGAAAATGTTTGCCCTATCTAGTATCTACACTTCATTCCAAGGTTGGCATATTTAAAGTGTACCTGACAGTGACAACGTACAGGCGCGATTCCCACTTCTTTACTTCTAATCCAAAAAAAAAAAAAAAATCGCGCCTAGTAATTTCTCTCTTTCGAAGAATTCCAAAGGTCTCGAACGGGACTTGAACCCGCGATCACGGGTGTATTAATCCGTCGCGCTAACCGCTACACTACAGTGTACCTCTGTATAAATAATGGTCTCAAGATGATTGTAGAGGCCGTTTTTGCCCGGTGATCATTAGTCCAATTTTCATGCGCTGACGCTGTGATGAGTGTGCTCCAAGTCCAGGCAGATGTCTGAATCAATTGGCCCTGTAGGCGCGCTGACGTCCCTCTTGAGTGACGTGCTGTGTGTGCGCATGGTCATTTGCTTGCCAACCGAGAAAACCGACGTCTTGCACGAGTTAAAATTTTGAGGAAAAATCTATAAATACGCGCGTTTCGAGAACCCCCTTCAAATGCGTGGTCTATGCGCCGCCGTAGTTGAGTCATTGAAAAATGGTGGCATTTTCCACGTATCTATCACGAGGTTAAAACTGGAAATATTCCAAAACTCAGTGCTGAATCAGTTAAGAAAGATCAACAAATATTTACTTGTTTTCTTATACTATTGTCTCTCATCCCCCCATAGTTAAAAAAACTGGTGTTAGGTGGCCTGCCGACATGGGCGCCGGCAGAAAATTTTCCAGGGGGGTGCAAGTGCCCCTCCTCCTTGCCCGCAGAAAATTTTCCAGGGGGGTGCA
>JAUJYS010000731.1:0-20842 GCA_033995665.1 Melogona broelemanni
ATGTGCCCCTCATATATCGCCGCAACGACGCGAGGGGTACAATAACCTCCTGTAGTGTTATTCACTACAGTGATCCGGAAAAGAAAAAAAATGTTTCCGTTCGCGCACTGTTTAGTTTCAACGCCCAAATATGGCTTTGCCATGTTTCGTGTTCAAAAGAAGTCATAAAGCACGACTAAAATTCCGAAACAGAATAAAAACGTTAGCCCTTTGTAAACTCACCGGATGGCTGTCCGAGTCTGCCTTTTTGGAACTCTCGTCACTTAGTCTGTCAGAACCCTACAACAAGAACAAGACAAGTTGAAACAAGACTCGACTAAATTTATTCCCGGATACCCAACACACATTCCAAAACATTTTTTTATAATAAAAGTAATTTTTATAATTAATTTACTTAAATAATTAATTTAATTAATTAATTAAATGATTAATTTACCGCGGATTTGTCGGGTGCCACCAACATTTCGGACAACGAACGACTGGAACTAAAGAACGGCCTATTTTGAAGAAGAAATAACAAAATACAATCTGTAAGTTCATTTTGTAAATGTAATTTTCTAATATAAATTGTAAAATGTAATGCAAATGCAAATTTGTAAATTATAAACACAACGTAGACCAAGCAAGTTTGTTAGAAAAGGATTCCAAAGAAAGGTAAGGTCAGTTGCGTTTTGGGGAGCAAAAAAAATAAAAACAACAGCAGCAAAAAGCATTTCTAGAGAGGGGTATACGCGCTCATCAAAAAGTATTAAGAAAAATTCACCAGCAGGAATTAAATTTTTTTTCCGAGTGATTCATCAGAGTTTCTAGTATTTTGTACGGAATTTCATTGAAATCCATCCAGCAATTATCATTAAAAAAATCATTCCAGAAACTTATTGAACGCCACTAAATATTTCTGTTACACATTTTGATGAAACGTTGCGTCGAAGTGATCAGGGGAATTTACCTCAAACTGGGTTTGGGCGTGGAGCTGACGCTCATGTTGTCCAACTCGGGACCGCTCTCGCTCAGATCATCGATCTCGTCGAACAGATCCTCGATCTCCTGCGGATCCATCTCCTGCTCGATCTTCTGTTCCAGTTCCTCGTGGTCTTGCTCCGAGTCGAGACCCTATCAATTGGAAATTTTACAATTAGAAATTTATCCTTGCAAACGTTGAATCTTTCACCGGAATTTAAGGTGGACAGTTGTGCGTACCTCGTCCGTGACTTTGAACTTTTTAAGTAGGGCAATGAACTTTTGTTTAAAATTCTTTTGCTATAAAGAGAGAGAACAATAAAACAAAGTCAGATCGATTCGATTCAAACCAAAACAAATTTAACAGAAACGAAGAAAATTCATTGATAAAATATTCGTATTCAAAACAAAACGAAGCAAGCTGATGATGAACTAGAGAACCAGGTCCAAGGACTTCTTATAAATTCATTCAACAAAAAGAAAAATAAGTTTGGAGAGAGCTATTCGAAATACGACGTGAGTAGAATGCAAAATAGGATCAAATGATAATTTGTTTCAAAAAATTGCTTCAAATTAATTCAAATCAAACGCATTAAAATCATTTTGACTCCAAACACAACGCAAATAAGATCAACTGATAATTTGTTTAAAAATGTGGTTCTTCAAACTCATTTAAATAATTTTTATTCCAAACACGACGTGAGTAGAATGAAAATAAGATTAAATGATACTTTGTTTCACAATGTGCTTCTAACTGATTCATAACTAACTCATTTTAATAATTTTGAAATTATTCAACAATATTTATTTTAATAGCTCGCTGGCGATGAGTAAGAATTCTCAGTATTTTTAACTGATGTCCACAAAGCTTTTCCATTACATATCAATTAATAAATATCAATTAATTAAGTACGAACCGATGGCTCAGTGGGTATGGGGACATGCTACGAAGCCAAAGGTCCCGGGTTCGATTCCCGGCGCAGGCTTTCGTTTATTCGTTAGTCTTGGGTACTGGCGTCACCCCTGAGCTTCCATTAGAGAGTCCAGAGCTTAGGTGTGGATCCTGCAGCCTGGCTATTCCAGCTGCCCTTCCCTTCCCTGCCCCTCACATATCCCCACAGAGAAACGAGGGTGCAGTAATCCTTGAGTGCATTAGGCACTACGGTAATTTATAAAAAAAATTTAAAAAAAAACTAACTCTCGGCAATTTAAAAATAGTGAATACTGGCTAAATGAGTAAAAGAAAACTTTACCGAGCGTATGAACAGGTAACAAAAATTTGTTTAGACAAATATTGAATATTTACACCTGAATGGGTTGAAGTTTCTTTCAGGCTATAGTAGTATTGGTCCTCAAAAAAAGCTACTTCTGTTTTCGCGCACAGTGTATATCGATTTCTTTTACGGGAAAAATCGATTTGGTTCTTTCATCAGGCTTAACGTTTCAGTTCACAATAATGAGAAGTATTTTGTCTATTTTGCATACGGTACACGCTTATGCAGCACGCTTGAAACATGTTTACGTAATAGCTTTTTAGTGAAAAGTGTTTCAATAAAGCGACTTAAACTCTAACGATCTAAGGTGGTCTTAGCCGCAACAGCGCCGAACAGAAAATTAAAAAAAAAATCGCTTTGCAGCTGCCGGGTTTCGAACACCAGGTATCTTGACCTACGTGGCCAGTGGTATTGGAATTTATTATTATTCTGTATAATGAAGACAAATAAATAAATTTTAACTACGATATACAAAACAGGCCCAAGAACCAGAGAGCCGTTGTAAAATCGTATTTTAAATATCTTCAATTTCCCCAGAACTAAAAGTGTTTTTCGTTCAACGTTATACGCAATAATATAACGCAGTATTAATTTATTTATTTGTCACTGATCCAGATGGATCTCGAGACTGTTGTTCTTCTGCATATTTTTCTTTAACCCTTTATTTTCGATTTGTATATCTCCATTTTGTATTTTAATCAACATTTCTTCGAAACGTCAAACATATTATCCAAGATTATGTATGCGTAATAACGCATAAGTGACAAAAGACGCACAAATAAGACAATACGCCGAAATGAGATGAGATACGAGTTCGGCTAATTATATTACAGAGTTAATATAACAGAGCGAATTATACGAGAGTTGTACACCGATCAATCACGAATGACCAGAAGCATCGCCTTAACACCACTCGTGAGGAAGATCAATATACAGAAATATGCCGTCGTAAATTAAAATATAAATAACAAATACCAGGACAAGACTGCTAGGCTCTACAAATCTGCACAAAGCAGTAAATTTTCAAAAAAAAAAAGTAAGAGCGAATTATTTTCCCCTCACATATCTCCATAGAGACACGAGGGTGCAGTAGTCCTGTGGTGCAATAGGCGCTATGGTGACTTTAAAAAAAAAATAAAAAAAATATTAGAGTTTTGTATGTGTGCGTCTTGTGTCATCTATGCTTCTATGCTTACATAACTTTGGATTATATCGGATAGTAATTTTATTCTGCTTGGGTACGTCAAATTCTCCTTGCAAATCGTCAAACATGTTGGTAACACTATTTCGCCCTCTAACCTTATCATTTCTGTATATCTATAGGGTCGCGCAAAGCAATCCAGAGGTGGAATTCATCCGACAAGAGAGCTCTGAAAAATGAACGACCGACCGTCCGGCCCGCGAGCCGCTACTGGGCCCGCATCAACGGCAGAAGGTCAGTCGTCGCCAATTGCATCCAAACGACCGTGAAAAACAAATCCGACGACACGCCATTAACGCGGCGGTCGCCCCTCGCCTAAATATAGTATATGGACTCGGCGTCCGCTCGGACCGTTAGTGAAAACCGTTAGTGTTTGTAACTACATCACACAAACAATTCACCTCCCCCTCCCCCTCTAGTGAAATAAAGTGCATCTCCTCGGAATTAATCTGACGCTCTGCCACTGCTACTGAGTGGACCCTACTATTGGCGTCACGTGTTATCGTCAGATGGCGCTGTTTTCGCGTGTCTATTTTGGAACTTGTTTCCAATTTCTGGTTAATCGAATGATCGTTTAATTTAATGGTAACAATTGTTGACTTTTTTTGTTTTCACGGTTAATCAAATGAAAACCGATTTATTTTAGTCAAAGCTGCAACAACCATTTCACAAATATCACAGATAAATGACGATATATCGAGATAATCAATGATATTTTATATCGGCTGCGACAAGACAATATCTAGCACGTTGCACGCCTCATGTCGAAAATGGCCACCCTGGCTTCCAAAGAGAACCCAATGGAACACCCAGACCCAGATCATCTACATTTTGCAGCACCGCCCAGAAACGTGGCCACGCCATCGCCGTTCGGTCACACTGCCGAAGCATGGACGCGATAATGCGACGGTGGCGCCACAGGCGGTAGATTTGTAGACGTCACCGAGCGACGGAATAGCGGGACGAGATTTCTCAGTCATCCCCGCTGTCGTCACCCCGAAAAAAAACACCTTCGAGAAATCGTCAACATCATTTGCCTTTCTCTCCCCGGGCGGTCCTGCGCTTCTCCGACTCGCAGCATCAGCAGCGTCGGGGGCAGAGGCAGCGGCGGCGGCGGGGGACACCAGTCGCCCCCGTCGGTTGTCATGGGGATGCTCTCGTTGGTGTGCGTGCGCAAATGTCGAATACGGACCTGGAAACGACGGTGCCTCTCGACAGGTGAGTAGAGTACACCTGCACGCTGTAAAATTGCCCCCATTTTTTTTTTGGTCTCTTGGGTGATATTTACTTACTCGTACTTTTCCGACTTATACAGAAGGCTAGATCTCCCGCTACAACGTCTAGACAATTTATTTTTGTATATTTCTTGACATTTTAATCATTATACTTTTCTTTGTGGTTAAAGCCTCTCATACAATGCGCAATATAAAGTAATGATGAAACTATCTACGGTTGATTAGTACGGTCGGCATAGCTCAGTGGTGGAGCATCCGCCATGTGTGCGATGATCCCGGGTTCGATTTTCCCGGTTCGGGCTTTCGTTTTTCGATCCCGAGGTACTGTTGAAAATGTGCCCTCCACAATGATTAGAGGAGCGATTAGAGGGGTACAGAATTCCTGTACTGATATTCACTTCAGTGATGACGATTATTGATTGTCATTACTCAAGTGATGACGATCATTGAATGCCATCACTGTTGCCATTGCATCAATTTTATGGACGTTCGACTTGTCGTTGCTCAGTTCGTATTGCAACCGACCGCGGTTTGGTTGACCCGGGTATAATTCTAGGGGCGGGATCTCGAGTTAATTCGATCCACTGGTGAAAAGGTGCCCTTCACACATTGCCTAAGCAAAAGGATCGGTAAAGAATCTACTGCAGGTCACATATTTTTATTTCCTATGGGCCATATATTTTCATTTCATATATTTTCATTTCCTGAAGGCTTTACTTCAATTCCGAAGAAAGGTGCGCGTGAGTACAAATTTCGCTCGCCCGAAAAAAAAATGGTGGTTCCGGTCGGAAATCGAACCGGTGTCACGGGCATACTTGTTCGACACGCTAACTAGCTTATCAATCCCACTGAAACAACCGCGGTGGCGTAGCATACACAGCCTAGCGTGCCAATACACGCCGGGCCTTATAACACCGTCGCCTACACATTTAAATTCCCACATTTTCTTTCCAACCAACGTCGGCACGACAGCGTCGCTAGCGATGATAATAATAATAGTAATTGTCGCATACTCGTTTTGCCGTCTCGAGTGAGACGGAACTGGGTCAAATCGAATTTTTTTTCGTTTTTTTTATCGCTTGTCAGCGTGGTGAAATGAAATTCCCCTCCCTACCACTCACACACGCACACATGAGTCTACGCAGCCGCGGAGTGTTCTGCGACAGTTTGCCAAATTGAAACTTACCCCGATAATTTAGGACCGTCTAGAAGGATGTGCTTTTTGGATTGGCATATGCAAATTGAATGCAGAAAAAAATACCAGGTCCTCTTTATTGTCATACATACTTTAACCGACGGTTATAAAAAAAATGTAGTCGTGCTGTCTGAGACAAAAAGACAACTTTTATCAGATTCTCCACAAACTTAATTTTTCGTGAAAAGTACAAGTTTGGATTGTGAATATGTTGGTTGAGGTTATCTAAATGTAGAAAATTTAATATTATCAACGTTGGCAAAGTAATTTGTCAAACTTTCTTTCCACATATATCACTTCCATTTTGCGAAGATCTGCCAAAGTAAAAAGAAATGAGCCTGATGTTGTTTACTAAAATCTCAATGAAGAACAAAACTTAATTTGCTCAAGTGATAGAGAGGAGCTCCAACATTCGGAATTACTTGTAGCAGACGCAATACTACAATGATTTACTGGTCTGTGCAGCTTCAAAACAGCTACCAAACTGATAATATAAAAGCAAATCCAAATTTGTACTTAAAACCAAATAATTCACCATGTACAAATCGTTTCAGTTACTGAACAATTGAGATGTATACTATTAATGTTATCCATCTTTTTACAATTGATAAAATATTTTCGAATCAACCAATCCCTAAAATAATTTCAAACACTATTATTTCAACAATATTTTTAAATGTAATGTGTGCCTTTGCTTCAAACAATATTTTTTAATGTAAAGTCCAAAAGAGCCAAAGCGAAGGATAAAATATATTTTTTTCTTTTGTGAACATATCGTATATCAGTGAATGCATTTTCTTATATCCATATACCAACAAGCAACTCAAGCACCAGAAATGACTTGAAGAAAATATTTCAATATATTAGGAAACCCGTGGGATAGGCCTCGCCTCGCAGCAAGTGGTTAATTGAGTCTCTTTGCCTGCGGAATGTGGAATCAAGTTAGTGACGCCAAACAACTCATAGGAGGAAATCTATAAACCCCCGAGATCACACGGAGCACATGGGTGCTGCTGGCAGTCACTCGATAAACCAACTCGATGGCCACAATCCGCGCAGTTGCGTGCTCGTAAAAACAGGAGCGTCAAATATGGCCGCCCAATCTTTCGCAACTCCCCGCATCCCAATAAACTCGCGTTAACCGGTAAACGGCCTCGCGGGACCTTATTTCCACGCTGCTCGCACGTACTTTGCATTATCTAAAGTGTCGAGCGCCAGAGGGCGCCCGTAGCCCCAGTCTAGGCGCACATAAATACTGGCTGCGCAAATGACTTATGCAATTTCAATGGACCGCAATCGCTAATGGTAGGATTTGGCTGAACAATTTCAATATGACCGCCGCGATAGACATGCAAGCACGTAAGATGAAACGTACAAGGAAGCTTGGGAAAGCTCACTTTTCGGCGATGAGACATGACATCTTAGATCACACAGTCGCCTGTGTCAATGACATAAATAAGACGTTTCTGAGTTATTTTCATCTAAGACGACCAGTTTGAATTCACTAGGCCATATCAAGTAGAATTTGGGAGGGGCATTTTTACAACTTAATGAACATTTGTCAAAAGAAATAAATATATCTACATGTAATAATTAAACAAAAACAATAACCAGTTAAATAAAATCCTGTAGTTGCAGAATTACTCCGTCAGTTAATGTTTACTTAATTTACTGGTTAATCATTCGTTTAATTGTTCATCTGTCTCGGCGTGCACGTCAAAGCTTCTTCGTTTACAAATCAATTGGTTTATGTGAATATGTTTAAGGATTGCGTCAGACTTGTCTTACAGACGAGTAGCGCATCTTTGAGCGCAGGTATACAAGTACATGAAAAAGAAGCAACTAAACGCCAGATTCCCACTCCACGAAAGGTTTACATTCATTTCCAGCCCATATATTGAATCGAATACGTAAATACCGGTGCCAGCGGCTCAACCACCGTCCCCGCTACTATCGCCGTGTCCCGATTCTATCCCTGGGCGGGCGAGCCAATGTGCCGCCCCCTTCCCTTTTATCTATCGCTTTCTCTTGCCCCTGTCTATACACGGCACAGTCGAAGCGTGTAAACCGTCGATCGATAAAAAAATGTGGGTGGCCACGTGACACGAGTCCTTGAAATTTGAATGCAATATACTGTACGCGATCCAACTTTCGATCTAAACAGAGCCATAAATATTTGGAAAAATTCGGAGCCTAAGCGTTGGCACCAGTAAAACCGGATCCGAATGGCATTTCGGAGGTTTTTTAAACCATCTCGATCGATCTGAAGCACCGCCGTGTTGAATGGCACCAACAGATAAGGTTCACCTTAAACTACTCTTCTACAGATAAAGTATTGAAATACATGTATATATTCGAAACTAGATTTGTAATCAATTGTAAGAAACACGAGTTGTCGGCTGTTGAAATATTATCGCCATAGTGTGTCAGCCGAAACATATTGTTTCCTCTGTAACTGGCGGATTAAAAGTGTAACTATTGGACTTAATTCCAATAATTTATATTTTATTTTATTCAACTAGTTCATTTTCAACTGATTAAATATCCCACTTGGGAGTGCATCAGCTCCACTATCGTTAAGAGTTGTCATATCGAAAAACATTAATTCAATGTTTTCAATTATTTTGACGTGACAACGTCTTTTTCGAAGGCTGATAAGGGTCGCTGTCGGAAAATTCGGGGTGAAAACATATATGTAAGTTTCTGTATTGCCCAATTATTATTTTTTTACATTTTCCGCTTAAGACAACACGAGCATCTGAGAATACAGCAATGCCATCAATTCCTGTTTGTGGAGAGACTATTGACAGTGCGTAAAGAGAATGTGTTTGGCGTTCGCACGCAAATATAAAAAAAACGCATTCGGAAACGGCCTATGCAAATGGTGAATGAGATTAGGTGGAAGAACGAGTATATTTTTTGCCACCCTCCTCCCCTCATCGTCGATCGAATATATGCGCGCGAGTGCCTGGTTTTTCTCACAGTCGCGCTCGCGATATACAGACTGTTCCGACGCGCCCCGAAAGATGTTTGGCCGCGCGGGCAAAAATGAGAGGCGGCGCCTTTCGCGTGTTGACACTAGGCGAAATATGGCGCCTTCATTATACGTAATGCGATAAACAGCGTATACACGTGTATATACGTTCTACGCGTTACAGCATCTCTCATAAACGAGTCAAAAACACACATGTACGGCACATGGCAATACAGCTAAACAGGCATTCGTGCCATGTACAACGCATACGTATTGGCGGTTTAACCCGAAGATCATGGAAGATCTCGAGCACAGGAATCCCGTTCTTTGTTACATCACTTACATGTGTGTATCAACGTGTTTAGGGCGGTTAGAGAACCACAGAAAACGTAGAATTCATCAATTGTTCCTTAGATGGCGTTGCGATTCTGCAGTACGACTAATAGCGTCTCAAGTAGCTAATCTGATTAAAATACATTTTCTGTAGTCTGAAAAACGCCTAGAAAAGTTTCCAATCAGTCACATGCCTATGGGTAACTTGTTCGGTATATTTCAGTTATCTTATTAAGCATGAACTAATATGCCTGGCGAAAAACAGCTGCTGCGGATAAAAAAAATTATATTGGAAATATTTCTCTGATTTTATGTGTACAATGTATTTTATTTTGAACAGAGTTTTATTTGTACCCTGAGTATTCTTACAGAATTAACAAGTGCTACCATGCAACATAATATCTCATGGAGTTTCCGTCTGACTCAATGATTTTGAGTAAAATCTGATCAGTCATCATTTCAAATTCAGATTAGTTAGCGATTGTTCCTAAATGTGCTTGTTCATGAACAGCTATTCCCTATCGCATAAAATTAAGATTGAATGAGATGATAACATGCAACCGTGTCATCCAACCATGAATATGAATCAGACCGTGCTCAGACTAATTACGGTTGGGACAATCATAATCACTGGAGGGCGCCGGTGCGACTTATTTTATTTATTTTTATTACTCGTATTATTATCATTATTTATTCTTTTTTTTTAATGCTAAAAGCGTCATCTATAATTGGTTTCAATGAGAAACGGAACTGTCTAATCCAAGATGGCCGTTCACGCCTTTGTAACAGTGATACCAATAGGCCTGCCGAATAATTTATAACAATTATTTATACTTTATGTTTGAGGGTCAATTTTCAAAGTGAAATTTAATTTTAGAATTCGAAAAGCTAACTAAATACGCGATGTGACTCCAGTTTCCAAATCTTTTGAAACAGCAACGAAAATTTACATATTTAACGTATTCCTATGACAGAATCGGCCGGTTTAATTCATACGCCGACATATGGCGCCACCAACTACTACGCGTTAAACAGCATAACCAGTCTTGTATATGTTTCTGCGCATACTTATAAAGGCAGCCAATATTGATTGCGCGTCATACTAGATCATTCCGGTTGTCGAGGCCATGTCGTCGATCAATAACAGGAACCAAATTTAGAAAACTAAAGATGAAAGCTGCAATAATTTCCTGTCGCACCTGCTCACGTTAGATCGGGGCGTGACTAATCACGACGCGGCGTCGAGAGACTTCACGGTTTGATACAAAAACATGTCTGCGCTCCTTTTGACTTTGACAATGCCAAAACGATAAGAAGGTCTATACTCCAGATTCGTCAGTTAAAGGTATGACGCATCTTGGGGTACCCTGAGGAGGTTCTGTTCTATTATTATAATCAGTTAAATATCGTACCCATATCATATTGGTATCTACTTCTAAGTCTTTCAGTTCGTTAGATACGTGTGAATCAGTTTATATTTCTATAGGGATATACCAACATTATTTTTCAAATCAAACTTAATCGTAAAAGCAATCGTCGACCAAATTGGATTAGTTTTCCCCTTTTTTAATTTGCCACCATGCGTCCGCGACAAATTGGAAACATATTGTGGCATCTACACTGTATAGTTTTGATAAACGAATTTTGTATTGATCCCCCTATGATCAACGTAAATGTAACTGCGTATGTTACTTACACCAAAATACAGTATCTTTTCTATGGACACTGGACAAGCGCGACAAGAGATCACACGGCTTTGACAGAACTGGGTCGCACCCTATTGCGTTCCTTCCCTGCAATGCTAGACTGCGATGCTAGTTTTGTTTGAGTCCATGTTCAGGGGCAGCATTCTAACTACTGTATCAGATATTAGCAAATATAGTAAAAATCCTTGACCAAAAGGAGCGGTGAGAACGGCAACATTCGAAATGAAGTGTAGTTTATTTACTCAATTCGAAACTTAGAATACATTCTTGAAATGGTAAAAATGTACATATTATCTAGTTTAAAAAAACAACATAAAGTGATTACAAAACGTAGATAGTGCGACTCTCCTGTGAGCGCGTGGTTTCTTCTTGACCCTGATTGCAATCTTCGCGTCAGCATCTGATGGAGTACGTCTCACAGGGAACCATCCACCAATTTACCATCTCAAGAATGTATTTTAAGTTTCGAAATGAGTAAATAAAAATACTTCATTTCGAATGTTGCCTTTCTCACCGCTCCTTTTTGGTCAAGGAATTATTTATTTTTCGTTACGGCAAACAGTTGGACAAATGGTGCTTTCGTTTTGGAAATATCAATGGTTTCCAAAACGAAAGCAACCGATATTTTCCTTCTCAAAAATCATCATACATTTGTAACATTTTGCTCCTTCAATCGAATATGCTCGGCGCTGTATGAACATCCAGCTAAGGCTTTGAAAAAAATTAAAGGAAAATTAAAGAATTACGCCATCGTTTCGTCTGAACAAATCCACACACCTATCCCTCCAATTTTTTTTTGCCTTCGAAAGAGAAAATTTACCGATCCCACCTTGCCAATGTTCTTGCTTTCCCCCCCTTCGAACTATTTCCCGAACCGCCACGATGACACCCAACCATGCAACACCGCACAAGACTTGGCAAAGAGCGAGAGAGTCGCTCGGGGCGCGATGGGACCACCAATAATGGCGGACGGGCTACCACGGTGGACTACTACGGTGTTGCCAGCACCACCTAGCGGCCATCGGCCATTGGCTGATGGCAACGTGCACCACGTGATAGGCCACCGCAACACCACCACCACCACCCCAAAAACTACCGTGCCTAGCCATTGCGCGGGCCCCCGAGTGGCGCGCGCGTTTTCGACGTTCATCTTTTTTCGCGTGTCGCTCGTTGATCAACTCGCACGCACGTCTAGCTTTCTCTCTCCCGCTGACGCGCGCGACTTTGACGAATCTCCATTGGCTACGCGTAAAATCCGAGCACACGCCAAAAAAACACGCGCCGCTCTCTGGGACGACGGCTAGCCGCCAGTGAGGGATATCGACGACCGAGAACCGACAATTTTCGTGCCGAGGATTATCGCTCACGAGGCCGACGCCACTCGCTACCTTTTCCCCAGTCTTTTCCATCGCGCGTTGAAATTTCCCGGGCTACTTACTCTCTCCGTTAGCTAATTGCCACTGCCACCACGCTTGTGATTGGATTTCTAAAACTCGGGCAGTGCACTTTGTGTGGTCGAGCCGGTGTGCCACGGCGTCCCACGTCGCCGCCGCCGCGTTGCTGTCCGGTGCCGGACGCGAGCTAGGTGGCACTCCTCCAGCAGAATGAGGAGGCCGTCGGCGCAGAAAGCAGCAGCCGAACCGATCGCCTCCTGTCGCTCTCGCTGCCGGATAGTGCCGGGCAGCAGTCGCCTCAACAGTTCGCCGGATAATTGTTGCCGGAGTGGTGCAGCCTGTGACGGCCGGTCGTCGGTGATTGTGGTGGTGGTGTTGTGCCGTGTTGGAGGACGCCCGCGCTCCAGCTCCAGTAGCTGCGGGACTCTGCAGGATTGTTGTTGGTGTGGACGCGTGCCGCCCGGACGGAGGTCGTTCCGACAGCGGATCGGGACCGGGGCCCGGCCCATGTGCTCCCGTTAACGCCACATATGTTTATATACAGGTAAGATAATTGAAACTCAAGTCGCACCATTGAAACATGATAATAATCACATGGTAATACGGCCAACAAACCGTTTTGCATTTTTTTTAGGGGGATTACAATCTGCGTTATTGGGTTCGATTTTTTATTTGTCGAATAGCTTTTTATTGTAAATTTTCCAACGATTATTCATGAAAACTTCTTCGAAATATGAGAATTTTGCATTCCAAAAATGCGACGAAAAAGTGAAATGCAGCTAATTGCCTTTTGCTACCGAGACCGAGAAGGCGTGTTTGAAAACAATTATGGAAAATTAAAAAATAAAATATATCTAATAGATGAATTGCCCTGCATATTTTTTATTCATTACCGATACAAAAATGAATTGAAGTGAATTTTGTTTTCCCCAAAAAAATGTTTACGAGCATAACCTAGAAATTGCACAAAAAGTCGAAAAATAATTTAGTCATGTATTTTAATATAAATTTTAAAAATTGATCACTCCATGCCTCACTCTGCGGGAAGCATATTTTCGTTGCATAGTTGGGGATAATGATATATTCTTACTGTACATATTCGGTGCAGTCGCTGTTCGGTTGTCAAAAAACAGACACCTTTGTCGAGACGAAGCACCTCATGGAGACCACGGATCCTTGACCCAAACCTTGGCGCCAATCGTTGCTCAATATATTCGAGTGAATATCCCTGACCGGATCCTGACCTGGATACTTGGCAATATGCTACTGTAATAAGAATATTTTATTCGAGTCTTAAGTAAACACCCTCTCATAAATTCGAGATTTATAAATCGGTGGCCGATCAGTTTTGTCGAATTTTATGTAAGGTTTTTACCGCTATTCAAATGATTGAAAATGTTTTAAATACGCTCTTCATTGTTTTTTTTTCTCGTACATCAAACGGCGAACGGTTGAAATTAAAATAATATAATTTTATAGTCACTTTGATCTGAAATTTGCTGAAAGTAAATGTGGAAATGTATGGGTAATTTTATCTTCTCCCGGTATGGCGTCACTGATTTGATCATTTGAATTGTTCATCTTAATTCGAATGTTTTCATCATGATTCGAATTCGAATTTTTGAATAAATATATCGGATAGACTTTGCTTGGGTACCGACAAATATTGAATAATATATGCTTATGAAACGCATAATTCCGAAGTCGTTTTTCAAGTTAACGCAACAAAGAAAAATTGAACTCAACTTCCTATTTTGTTCAATTATTTCCAATTCTCCAAAAGTTGTGGTGGCAAATGTGTCCACGTGGTTCATGTAACTCGGTTTTCCTCGTGTTTTATTTTCACCTCTCGTCGGCGTTCCTCTCAGATATCGCGCGCAATCGTTACATGTAGTGGCAGGAAACTATTTTTGCGGTCATTGTAGATTCGGGCCGCGCAGATAACGATAAATATTTGTTTTTCCTTGTGTTTGCCAGTTCACAGTTCCCTTTTACCTTTTTCTTTTCAAATTGGGGACGATTGAGCGAAATTTGTAAACTTTGTATATACAGCGTGTGCATTTACGACTATGCCATTTAGCGTCTGCGTTCTGTGTTTATTGCATCTTGTATATAGTTTAAACGACAAAATTGTGCGTGACTGTACGTGAACAATTCGAACAGTTTTCACTGAAGTTTTCTGATTAAGGGATGTAATATTATTGCAAAATAGGAGAATAAAAAAATTCGTAATGAAAATAAAGCATCGATTAATTCGCCATTAGTATTTTGATTTGCGCATTATACTCATACCATGTACTGTGGTGCTCGGGCTAACTTTTAATTACGTTTCAACGGAATTTGCGTTAGAAATTTCTGGCCAACGGCATCCCACCTACAATGTGTGCGCCGAGGCGGCCCCTGGCGTCAGGTAAGCGAAACGCTACGGCCGATCACCAGAGCCGCGTAGCGGCAACAAGAGTAACTACGTATATAGTTTTCTTTCTTTGACTTTGCAAATATATATTCAGGGTTAAAATTGAAGTAATTTGATTTAATATTTTCGGGGTAGTTCCTTTTGCGTCCGAATACATGAAAGTGAAAGTGAATACATGAAATGAAAACACGCTCAAATTCGAGCGAAAAGTAGACGGCATTGCATTTAAAATAAAACGATCTTGGAATTTAGATTCCTGGTTTGAGTTACCTGGTTTGTTTTTCCGTCGTCCTTGCTGGTAACGGCTGGTTTAAGGTGTCCCAGCATTTAATTTATTTTCAAGAATTTAATTTATTGTTTAGAGCTGTCAATTAATCAAAGGACAAAAATGGGTTGAACAAGAAACGAGAGGAAACAAAATTGAAAAAATTCAGTTTACAGTCCCATATTCGTCTATTGTTTCATCCTGAGACCCTGGTCGTTAATGGCAAAGATTTATGTTAAATTATTCTGTTATATTATTTTCCTATTGCGGCGAATTTCAAACAATTTTTTCATATATTGATCTGAGCTCATGGTGGGCGATTTTATAAAATTCCGGTAATCTGCTCACTTCGACAAAATGTTCCGCCTTTGGCCGCGCGCATGCTTTTCGTGTGTCAGGTGCGTGCATGCGTTTTAAGTAGAGTTTATTATCTTCTTCCATGTGTGCACATGGAGAGATGACTTCCCACTGCACACGTTCACACGGACAGACAAAATAGGTTTAGTAGAATAAATGTATCTTCAGAATAAATGTAGTCGGCCCCCAGTGGCTCAGTGGATATGGGCACATTCTACTGAGCGGGTGGTCCCGGGTTCGATTCCCGGCGCAGGCTTTCGTTTATTCGATCCTGTGGTACTATCCTCAACCCTGAGCTTACAGAGCTTAGGGGTGGATCCTACAGCCTGGCTATTCCAGCTGCCATTCCCCATTCCTTCTTTTCCCTGCCCCTCGCACATCTCCATAGAGACACGAGGGTGCAGTCATCCTGTAGTGTTTAAAAAAAATCTTAGAGTTTTTTTTAGCGTATGGTAATTTATATTACAGATTGTAAACGTGCTATGGGATAGAAATACAATTGAAAATAAATATTCAAATGAAACAAGAAATATTGCAGCAATCACACAATTCAGCAACAGAACTGATGTCGAGATCAATCGCACTGAATTAACTTCAAACTTTCATTAATATCATAATCAGCAACTGACAGTCTCATAAACGAATAACAGCAATTCATATATGTGACATGAGAAAATGGGGAATGTCCGCCATATTTCATGTGTTTGATGCTGATCCGCGCCATCTATCGATATACTGAAAACGAACAAAGAACTTAAACTGGGCGCCATCTCGCTTTGTGGCTAAACAACGCCCGAAATTCGTCGGCTAAATTCAGCAAGATTTTTTTAGAAGCAGCAGGTAAAAATCTTATTGAACGAACGATTGTTTTTCCAAGAATTTCTGTGCCTTCTCCGTCCACCTGGTACTGTACATGTTCGAAAACGCCAGGAAATTCCTTCAACTTGAAACTTGTTTCATTTGCTTGAGCTTCGCCGTGCTTTTCTGACGCCCAGAGGTGAATTCCGGTTAGGGGCCAGTTAGGGTGGTGGTGGTGGACCATTCTTTAGGGGAAGCTCATCCTATGTGACGCTGCGATTTAGGAATTTTTGCTCTACAGCGACTGGCAGGGTCGAGCTGAAATTTTAAGGCCCGCCCCTCCTAAATACGCACTACCTTTGTGTCAACCCCACCTAACCTTTTCCCGTTCCCCCAACTGTTCCGAGCGACCTGCAGCGTACTGGGTGATTTCCCCCCCCCCCCCATCATATTAATGATATTAATAGACATTTTTTTAATGTGGAATTGTGCTCATGGAATTAGTTTTGCTTGATCGTGATTTACCAATTTTATTTGCATATCGCCCAAAAGGTAACAGTCGCGCGGTCGGCGCCCAGCGGTTCAACACCCCGCCTATGACTGCTGCCAGGGTTCGATTCCTGGTTCTAGCTCTCATTTATTCGATCCTGGGGTGCTGCTAAAAATGAACTTCTGTTGTGACATTCGCTTCAGTGATTGACCATGGTAAAATTAAAAAGTAAAATAATAAAAAAGAAAGAAATCGTTAAATGAACTGGTCTTAACGTTTCGTGAGGGCGAACGTTAATTTGCTGCCTTCCACGCTAGTTAAACAGTTAAGAAGTTAAAAAGTAGAGTACAGAAATTTGTACGTGTCACGTGTGAATTTGTCGTAGGCTCCGCACTTAGCTTGTACACAAGCACGAATTAACTCGTGTTTCGTCAACAATCGATCCAAAGAGGGCGTAATTTCGACTTGTGCGCCAAACTGTCTATTCTTCAGGTTGCAGGAGGCGTAATGAAATTAAAAAAAAGTTGGGACGATGTTTTTTTTTTTCGAATCAGGTGTCACAACGGTAATCAATGATAAGAGATAAGATCTCACGTTCCAGTTGCGCTTTAAGGGTAGACTGCAGTGGGACTTGCATTGCTTTGCAAGGGCGTTTCACATAAATCCCGCGCCTGTGGTGTGAAGCAAGCTTCTCTTTGACATTTTGGCACGCGAATGCACCTTTTGCGCGAAGAGCGGGTGTCTCCATCGCTTATTAACAGTGTTGGGTTCGTTCCTTTGGAAAAGGAACCAGTTCCTAGGAACGGGAACTCTCCGTTCCGTTTCAACCCAACACTGTGTTGGGTTCATTCCTTTCGAAAAGGAACCAGTTCCCGTTCCCGTTCCTCAAAAATAAAAAGGAACCTAGGCATTCCCCCGTTCCTAAAAAAAAGGAACCAGTTCCTAGGAACGGGAACTTTCTGTTCCGTTCCTACCCAACACTGACAATGACTTATATTTCGATTATAATATAAGAACATGTGGTCGGTTTCCTGCAAACTTACCCTCTTCCAATCCGAGGCAACTTCCCCATTCGGAGAGGGAAATCTTGTGGTCATCGTTGGCGTCACATTTGTCGAGGAATGGTGCGATGCAGTGCTCCATGGCGTACAGTGGGGCACGAATTGGGAAGAGTTCATGACGAGAAACGGATCTGCAATTCGTATTCAGAAAGTCAGACGAATACAGAAAAGTGAGACCGAAAGCTAACTACTTCGCATAAATTCGGTTCTTCAATTAATAAAACCTGAAAAAATATATCGTATATCGTAGAAAATATAGCATGCTCGCAAATGTGTAAACTGAAGTTTATCAAAGAATAACTCAAGAAAATTACACAAGATCGTGCGCACTGAACCTTTGAAAATTTAGAAAATCTACTGGAATGTTTGCAAAGATGCACCTGATATAAATGCAATAAAGAATTGTTTTAAGAAAGATATTAATTCTCAAAAACAAAAATTAATTTTAGCTTAACACTTAAAAATTTTGGCTTAAAAACGTAGAGAAAATGAAACATTTGACTTTGGTACAAATGAAAAACTGTGAAAATTGTATAGGATTGGTTCACTGGTTATTGGTCTGTCTGGTCCCATTAAAAATGGAATAATTGAATCAATTTATACCGGTCATGCGGGTGAGAGTCCAAGTCACAGAACTTCCAGATGACAGCGTTGACCCACTGGTGGCTCATACTCTCCTCGGCCTCCTTCTCCAAGTCAACGAAGTCCTGGTCCAGTTCGTTGCGGTTGGCCAGATCCTTCATGACGTTGAACAGCCAGTCGCGCATGCGCCTGGGAAAGTCGTCCATCTCGTCCGAAGTGCATGGCTCAATCTCTGAAAGACACGAATCAATTTTCCATTTACTCTTTGCATTTTCAGTAGATGGCTCTGCCACATGTTTTCAAACGTACTGGACTTATGACACCTGATTCCAGTTACCATAAAAAAATCTCACAAAAGCCAACAAGTAGCCAGTTCTATTATGTTGTTTTCAAAAATGTGTGTCAGAACTCAATAGCGAACATAGAGTGTACCTTGTACCCACAATATATTTGTTAAGCAGGAAATACGAGTCTCTGTTATTCAAAATATAAATTAAAAGCTAGAAAATGTAGCATGCGTGAAAATATATCTTTCTTCTGAAAACCCTTCTTTACTTATTTTTAATTAAATAACAAAGTCACTGTTAGTCATTTCGGAAGTAAATTACGATAAAGAAAAAGTTGACAAACAAAAAATTGATTTGATCCATTTTTGATGTCATTCTTCTCCCAAGATCGCATTTCTTCCTTTATCGACATTCTTTTATCGTATTTTCTCTTTTTCGCAATTGATTTTAAAGAGCTGCTTGTAATCAATCATTTGAATAAATACACAGTATATGAAAGGACGCCTGAGATTAATTATGTTTGATTTACTTTGATATTAGGGGACATGCCTGTTGTCAATTATATCTAGTATTTTTTATATTTGTAATCATTTGTTCATATAATTATGTACAAATTAGGGTTTACTGAATAATTTGTTACTAAGGACTACCACAAGAAAATACTGAGGCTTCCAAGAAAATGTAAACTAATAAACTGATCTTAGCAAACGTAGTTTGTTTGAACAAATCTGATATTACGATATTGGAACAAAATAAGCTGTAGACATTAGTAGTCATTTGTTACCAAAAATTACCGTCAAGCAATTATTAAGGCTTCCAAGAAAATGTAAACTAATAAACTGATATTTGCAAATGTGGTTTACTGTTTGAACAAATCTGATATTCCAATATTGTAACGAAATAAGCTGGAGTTTGCCATGCTCGCTTCTCGCCGCATGTCTATTTACGAACCTCGGCAAGCGCCATAGTAGTCAACGTGGGCGTGCTCGTACTTGTCCTTGGTGCATTGCTCACTGCCTTCCACGCACAGACAACGCATTCGATACAGCTCGCAGTCGCTCTCCCACGTCTCGTTGTGGTTGCTGCAAATCTACGACGCCAAACAAAATAAAGCCATCACGATGCAAATTAATCATCAATAAAAATATTCGTGCACACAATGAATTCGAAAACAGATACAGTTAGGAACGTGTGATACGAGAAATAATGTCCTGGGAGTTTCAGATGACTACAAGTAGGAACAAAATAAAGTTGAAAACGAAAATTGAACTAGAATAGGGGCCCGTCTTCGCCCAGGATAAATGATTACGGATTTTTAGTTCAAAAATAGGGAATTTCTCTATAAAAAATCCTTTGCTGAAATTCATTTTTCACATGACAAATATATTACGAGTTATAACTCGAAAACAATAACAAAAAAGTAAGATGTAAGAATTGAAATAAATGGTGCAGTGCAGTCAACATGACTTCAAAAATTAACTAGCATTAATAACAGTCGCCAGCTTGGAAAAGGAAAAACTTTCAATTTTGCTACCGACGATAAAAATTGCAATATTTCAAAATAAAGCGAGAAACATTTTGTTTGTTTCAGCCAATCACAAACTGTAAAGTTGTTCTAATGACACGCATTACAATTGGGAACGAAAAATAGCAATTTTGATTTTTGTTTCCTGTCCAGATTATGCAACAAACTGCTGTAAAGTTACGCTCGACCAAAATAAAATATGCGTTGTCTCTAAAATATATTTTATTAATTATTTTGCATCATAAATAATTAATCCCGGAAAGGTGTTGCTCTGGACAATAAATTTAGAGTTTTAAGTAAAGACTAACTGTAAGGAAAGCAAAATAAAAAGACTTTCAATTTTGTATTGAGATTGTGATTAAGTTCAGAGTAATTTTTGTTGAAATATGACATTTATCGAACAATTCATATTTGAAAGGACATTATTATTATTTTTTTTAATCACCGTAGTGCCAAACACTACAGGATTACTGCACCCTCGTGTCGCTATGGCGATATGTGAGGGGCAGGAAAGGGTAAGGCAGTGTTGGGTTCGTTCCTTTTGAAAAGGAACCAGTTGCCGTTCCCGTTTCTCCAATCAAAAAAGGAACCAGTTCCCGTTCCCGTTCCTCGAAAATAAAAAGGAACCTAGGCGTTCCTCCGTTCCTCAAAAACGGAACCAGTTCCTAGGAACAGGAACTTTCCGTTCCGTTCCTACCCAATACTATGTTGAGTTCATTCCTTTCGAAAAGGAACCAGTTCCCGTTCCCGTTCCTCCGATGAAAAAAGGAACCAGTTCCCGTTCCCGTT
>JAUJYS010000732.1:0-20837 GCA_033995665.1 Melogona broelemanni
ATGTTTGTTTCTGTACGTATCAGCTATTTCGATGCAGCAGCTTTTGAATTCTATGTCCTGGGAGTCGTTTGTCTATACATTTTTTCCAAACTCTAGAAATTGTTCTATTACAAACGCATCGCGTTTTAAGACATCGAAGCGTCATTCAAACAAATGACAACAAATTATGCATCACCTCACTTTGAAATATACAAGTTTTTACTCCATTCGTACGAGTACAATTAGCAGCTTTGTTTGCATGCACTATACAGCTAACTGCATCCTAAGTTCCCAAATTTAGAAATAAATTAATTACACCTACACTCAACCGAGAAATTAATTTCCATTTATGTGAAGTGCAGAACTAGGTGCCAACCACAAACCGCGTTTCTATTTTTTATGCAAAAAAAAAATGTGGCAACGAGATTCAAGGTTTCATAACACAATACAAAGGAACTCAGCGTGGCATTAACATATATCAAGCATGTATTCACCGTCAAAGTCGACCGAATTTCTATTCGAAGCAATACCACGTTGCGGGCATGCTGCGTAATCCACATGCCACGCAAAGTATGACCCAGTCCTAACCTTTTTTTTCCCCTCACCGATAGCCGTCCCCAAACAATATCTTAACGAGCCGAATAACATATCTGCATGCGAGCGTGTATAAAGCCATTATAAACTGCTCGACTGATAGAAAGAGAATCAAAATATATATACTGTATATACAGATGGACACGTAACCTACTTGGAAAATAGTTGATGCCACCAAGTGAAAAAAAAAATCTCCATCAAATCTGAAAGCAGATGAACACACAAGATTCAAGTTTGTGAGTTCCCATTTTTTTAATATCACGAACGCTTAACAGTAGACGCGGTTGGTTCTTTATTTTTTTTGCGCGCGAATTTGTTCAGGGTCACAAACAAATAAATAACCCACATATTTTTTACTAACTCTTCGGAATTCGTGCGTTGATTCACAACAAAGGTTGGCCTGTTGGGTAACAGTAACAACAAGGGACGAGTCATAACAGCTGTCTGGTGTTAGTAAAAAAAAATAATGCAATAGGGAGAGGAGAGTACAGTATATGACCGCCACAAATCGTCCAGTCACCTTAAATCGTAAGTCGTCTTGCGAGGCAGACAAGAAAAAAATCTTCTAAAGTCTAAGTTTTTATTATGAAAATTTAAATGGCTAATCCGCATTGCCCAACTTAATACCAATTCAATTATATTCTGAAAGAAATTAAGAAAATGTGAATTAATATCTAGAATTGATATTAAACGACTCGTCGTAGGCCAGATGGTATTGCAACTGACTGTAATACGGCCTTCCGGGCTCGATTCCCTGCTCGGGCTCTAGTTTCTCCGATCACGAAGTACTTTTGGCCCTCCTCCATAAATGCTAAAGCGTTTACAGATGTAGAGGGGTTTAAAATTCCCGGTTGTGGTATTCACAACAGGCATACGAAATGAATAATAAAATGAAATAAAAATATTTATATTCATTGGCCAATTAATTTAAAATTAACCTGAACTCTGTCTGCGCAATATTCGAATGTTTCCTTCTTCATATACATGTATCTCGTAATAGCGATGTTGAATAATCATTCACTGCGATGTTATATAATCATTCACTCTTGATAAATCATTCACAGCGGAACATCGATCAAATGCGAGACCAGAACCGGAAGCATTTCATTCGAAGCATCCTATTTCCCGCGCGTAAAACGTTCCCAAGCTCCAAATATACCGCAATCTCATTCGCGCTTCCTGACTATCCATTCGCTATAATAATGGATTATTGTGTGAACGTATTTGAGCATCGGGCAACGGTATACCTGCATTTAAAAAAAAAACATATCAATTATCGGGCCACGATCACCATTCATCCGATTCGACGCAACAAGCCAACAACAACAATAATGGAAATCGAAGGCGCGAAGCTTGATTCGGTGGAGAAAAAAAACAACATGTGTCGCGGTGTTCCTATTATTCGGCTCGTTCCACAAAACAAATTTTTTCGTACAATTTATATGGGGTGCCTATATAGTGTGAACCAGAAATGATGTTCCATTTCGTCGGACATGTCTAGATCCTCGTAACAATGCTTTCGGGCCCGGCGCGCAGACAATCAACAAGGGGGCGACTGTCAAACAATGGGGAAAAGAGCGAAAGTGTATACAAAAATACAATTGATCTTTCTCGGCAAAAAGGAATGGGAATCATCACGACACGAAAAATTCTAATTGACGGTATTGTCGTGTATTGTGTCGAAATTAGATTGAAGACAATGTCGTGTGGGGGGAGGGTGGGAGGGGAGACCACTTTTCGCGGGTGCCGCCGCCACAATGTCAACAAAACCGGTTTTCACAAAAAAGCATGGCGACCTAGTATTTGACAAAAGCCAAATTCGGAGCCAGAAAAAGATCTCCATTACTTTAGTGCACTACGCCTCTGAGCATCCAAACCCCTTTCTTAAAGTATAAACAAAACGCTCTGAGCGTCTAAAAAGTAAAGAAACGTGACTGTGTATTGTGTGTGCGAGTTCATTTAGAAAAGTCGTATTCTCGTTTAAAATATAATAGGATATTAATTCCAAATGAGTTGTGTCGCTCGCTAGCCCGAAATGCAAGGCTATCACACACCTAGATTGACTCGCCCATGATGATTTATCATTTTCTGAAAAGTAGACCAACTTGGTGTCTGACTTTTGACAGCCGCGTTAATTTCGCAGACGCGATGTAAAAACTTGTAAAAATCTTGAAAGACCGTGACATGTTTATGCTATATGACTTCTAAATCATCTTTGGATCGTGGCCGAAATGAACATGTCAATGAAGTACGAGGAACGCGTATGATGCAACGGCAGATGTAAAGATAAACCTCGAGATGTGCACCATTTTGCAACAAATATATTTTAAGGTTGATTCGAAAACATAGTGAGCAATGTGCACCTAGAATATGCAAAATAAATGTACAGACAAATTGTACGCAAACATC
Organism: Melogona broelemanni; assembly: GCA_033995665.1. Classification (NCBI taxonomy): domain Eukaryota; kingdom Metazoa; phylum Arthropoda; class Diplopoda; order Chordeumatida; family Chordeumatidae; genus Melogona; species Melogona broelemanni. Next base: position 2,983 of record JAUJYS010000732.1, read on the forward strand.
CATTCACCCATAAAAGATTGAATTAAAATTGGCAACAGAACAACCAAACAAAACTATCCCTCCGCCATAAATTATGACAATTAAGATTCAAGATTATTGATTAAAGATTCACGATTCAAAATATAAAAATTATTTCAATTCCCCCCCACCCCCCTGTTTCTTTTTTGCTTTTTTTTACGTTGACAAAACTATGTTATTTTGATAAAACAAAGGGACACCAGAAGGCGCTATTGGATTATCGCTAAAATATAACACGTGCAAACTATCACGCGCGCATTTAAATTTCACAAATCAAACAATCCCAAAAAAAAAATAAAAAAATAGCCTTTTCCGCCAGATTCAACCAGTTTTTCTGTCCGACAAAATCCCGAGTATTTTATTATTCAATTCCGAGTATCGCTTCAAAGATTCCGTCAACGACTATCGTGTCCTATGGCGGAACACGACAACCCAACGGAACGGACGTTCACTTTATTTAACCATTTGCCGCTCGAAATACAGACTAACATCTTCGGCCACCTGGACCTGCAAGCCAAAGGGCGGGCGGCACGAGTATGCAAAACCTGGCGCGACGTCATTTACAATAAATCCCTGTGGCGCGATGTGAAGGCCCACATCATCCTCCGTCGGCGACACTGTAATACCCACCTGTTGACCAGTCTGACGGCTCGCGGAATCCGTCGCGTTCAGGTGATCGGCCGTTTCGTTCGTGGAATCCCTCGCGTTCAGGTGAACGGCCGTTACGGCCTCAGCGATCTGATTACTTACATGCCGAACCTCCAGAGCCTGGACTTGTTTTCCTGCTCGCGCGATCTGATCAACCCGGCGCTAGTCAGTGCCTTCGGACACCACCCCCTGCCCCACCTCACACGTCTCAATCTGTACGACTGCCCACTACTGGACGACCAGAGTGTGGCTGTGCTCGCCGTAAACTGCGTCAATCTTACAGACCTCGACCTGGGCAGATGCTCCAGGCTTACCAACAAGTCTCTGCTCCACGTGGGGCGACACCTGGCGGCATTAACTCGATTGGTCGTCAATCATTGCGAGTTCACCGACGTGGGCATCGCCTACCTGACCGGCTCGGATTCTGATGAACCCACCACCGGAAATGTCAGGCTGGAGCATCTGGAACTAAACTTTTGCCACCGGCTGTTTGATAAAACGTTGCGGCTGGTGGCAGAAAGACTTCCGGGTCTGACGTTTCTGGACATTAGCCACCTGACCAATATCACAGAGGCCGGTTTCGGGCAGCTGGCCCGGTTGGTGAGCCTTCGAGAGCTGAGGGCGAAATGGGTCAACGCTAGGGACGCCTGGCTGGTCCACTTGGTGGACACCAATATCAAAATACTGGACTTTGGTTCCAACAACGAATTGACCGGGCAAGGATTGGCCCAACTGATCCGCATGTGTCGTCTGCAGCAGCTGGACCTGACAAGTTGCAATGGTGTGACCGACTTCAACTTTCTGGTGGAGTCCAGCGTCGCCATCCTAAGACTGCAATTCTCCGATAAGCTGACCGACGTTGGACTTTTCCAGCTGGCCAGGATGACCAACCTGAGTGAACTCAATCTGAGCTACTGTTCAGCGATCAGCGACGATGGCTTGATCAGCCTGGCCGATGGCGTCACCAAGTTGACCTCGCTTGACCTTAGCTCAAACTCCCAGATCACTGACGTCGGAGTGCACCACCTAAGCAGGTTGCCTCTGCGCAAACTTGACCTTTCCTACTGTCACAAGATCACAGACACCGGCATGGGACACTTAGTTAGAATGGTTGACCTGAGGAATCTCGATATGGAGCACTGCACAGTCAGCGATGCGGGATTGGCCATCCTTGCGGAAGGAACCGCCAACTTGGCCGTACTCAAGTTGGCCAGGTGCCAGCACATCACGGACGACGGCTTGCCCTACCTGGCCAAGATGGCCAATTTGAAATATGTTAGTCTGAACGGGTGCCGTGGTATCACCAGTGCCGGCGTCGCTGATCTCGTCCGTCGGGCGCCGGGAATCGCCACCGTCGATTTCTCCTGAACTAATTTCGCCAATTTTTCAAATTGAATGCCAACCGACAATCGATAATAATTAGTAGAAGAGAATCAAATCGATATCATTTCATAACAGAAAACCAAGGTCATTAGCAAAAAAAAGGTTAAAAGCAAGGTTATGTAAGGTCTAGTAACCTTGCCAGAAAGCGAATGATATCGATTTCACAAATTTACAAGTGATTATTCATTACAAAATTCAAACCATGCAATACGTTTATCACTCAAAATTTCTCGTGAAATAAAAAAAAATTTCTCGCACCACCTGAGATCAGCTAGACCTCTAACAATAAACTGCATACGAGCGTAAAATGCGTTTAGTATTTTTTTTGTCCAACTAAAACTGTAATTCGTTATTCTATCGAGAAAATGTCAAACGTTGGAAACAAAATTGCGACAACAAAAGAGAAAGATAGAAGAGAAAAAAAAAAACATTAAAAAAAATTTAAGACTGCAATTAAACCCGCCGACTGCAATAACGAATGGCGGGGCATTAATTCACGTATCGATTTTATCATGAGTTATCGGTCAGTATGAACGCGCAATTAAGAGAATAATTTGCGGCCGAGCGATAACAAATAACGACGAATAAGTGAAGTTGACGTCACCCAATTTTGCAACAATGGGGCTCCGCCATTAAAATGTGTAACCTATAAAAGGCTCCGCGCCTCCGCCATTGAAATTGAAATTGGTTCTAAAATGGGTTCCGCTGGCCAAAAAGTTGGGGAAACACTGATCTAAAACCAAGTGGTCTCACAGTTGGATATCATGGAGACCCCCTAAAAACGGTTGCCTGTTGTAATCGTACCCCAACTGCATCATGAGCCATTAACTTCTCCAATTATTTCCGACAGGGGGCGCAACCAGGGAAAGCGCCGAGCTGTATCCTTTCCCGAATGAACACGAAAAACGGTGTCCTCGTTCCATCAAATTAGAATGCTTAACAAGGATCAAAACAGCGAAGCCTCACCCACTTTCCTTTTCGACAAGAGAAAGAAAAAAAAACGGGAAAACGAGACTCGAAAAACCGCCGTGCCCCGCACATTATAATACTTTCGACAAGCCAAAAGCCATAAGGTTACGAGAACAAGCTACGGACAATGTCGAACAACACTATAGAAAGCCAACACCTGCATCGGGCCTCAATTAGCACACGGATCACGTGAATATACTGAAGCTTACTTTGCATATTACTTTATTTCTACATTCGTCCATAGACAATCCATCCTGATTGAGATTGGGAGCGTCATGTCTAATAGCTAGTATTCTGCATTCGCCTTTGCGGTTATGTAAATTGCGACCAAAACAAAAACGTAGGTTTTCTTCGTTTCTTCCCAGATGGCGCTATATCAAGTAGCAGTGGCGCCTTATGTCGCGATACATTCCTGTTAAAAACGACATTTTTGGTGGACGTCGTCAAAAGTCGTACAACCTCAAATATATTAACTCGCTAAAAAATTAACTGCACACCAAAAAAAAAAAACGCAGCCCAATTCAGGCGGATTGGGTGAAATAGTGCGCACTGAACATTAGCGATAGTTTATAAAAATGCAAGGGGAGCGAGCGACAAGACTTTCGCTGGAACACAAAAAATATAAATAAAAAATACTTTCTAGATCGGTCCATCCCCGCAGACACATCAAAATCCAACACCGACAAGGCGACAACGCCGACCATTTACGGCAATCGCCGTATCCTATATGGTTCCACGGCAACGGCATATGTCGTGAATAGCGGAGTCACATCATACAAGTAGTTATAAGGGGTGAAAAATCGTGACTGACCTCAGCAGCCTGGCGTGTCCGCGAGACCAGTCGCGCGGCGTGGTCAGTTTGGTCGAAAAGTCGATCAGTCGGCGCCGAGAATTCCTCTAGTCCACCACGTAGTCCGAATACCAGAACACAACCGCAAAACTGATGTAAAAGGGCACCGCATTTTGGCAGAATTTCTCCTACAGGGATAAAAAAAATCGTTAGCATAAGTTACAATGATCGCCAGTTATAGCGCGCCGTTATAACCCCAACTAGCCAACATGGCAAGGACGAGGCTTAAAGTCGGCCTCAACTAAATATCCAATGTCGATCGTGACATTGTATTTTGCGTGAAAACTCTGCCTACTTTTTGTATTTTGGAAAACATGTGTGACCAAAATTTTAAATAGCATTGCATAGGGTAGCATTGCATGAGTCAACACTGATTCGTTCGAACTGTTCAGAGAGTTGTTAGACCATTTAGGAACCTGTAATGGTCAACACTTCATTTTGTTGTCTGACAACCTAATTGTTGGTCAGTTTCGGGCAACACAAATTGAATCGAATTCAGAAAAAATACAATTAATTTTTACTACAACAAGCTGTCACTACGTTACTAACGTAAAGTTAACCGAAAAATATAAACGTTACGTTTATCGTGCAGCGCATACATTCTTAACATTGAAATTCGCAAGTAAAGTACTACCACAAACTTAACCCCTTACCTTATCTTCCTATCGCCATTACAACATATCGAAATGACTCTTGGGTCAAACAGTTTGTTCCGAGACTGGATCGATTAAAAGAAATGTATTTGACATAGACACTTGAACCCTATATCTGGTGTCCGATATATAATGCACAAAAAAAGTAGACCGACCTACCAATATGCAGCGACCGCTGCCATATAAAGCTAGGAACCTGCAAATAAGCCAATCAGCGAAACAATATTTCGTCTACAGAAAAAAAGGAGACCCGTTGTTGTTCGGTGCAGACTGGCCTATTTCAATTTCTCCAGTTACTCCCGCCGGTGCCTACTTTCATTTATCACCAGTACAGCATTCGCCTTTTTTTATTTCGGGCGCTCGAAAACCAGTAATTATGCTGGTATTTTCCTTTATGCTGTTATGCTGATCTTGATGGTGACGGGCCCAAATTTCGGGTTAGTCATTCCCCGTGCCGATCATTCGTGTCGTTAAAAACGATTTGCGGGTCAAACGTACGAGCTCTTATTTCTGAGTTCGGTGAGTCGTGGAAACAGAACTACGTATTTTTAAATCGAACTAAATTTTACAGATTATAAAACTATAGAGAGTTATTATTACCAAAAAATCACAGGTCTTCAGACGATATAACATTTAATTGATTAATGAATTTTTTAATAGATGTTAAGGAATTATAAATTAAAGTGATATGATTTTTGAATTTAGGACAACTGCTCTGGGCGAAATGCTAGCAAATTGACGAATTTCAATTTTTCAATAATTTCATTTTTCTTATAATGAATAAATCCAAACGCAAAAAAGCAAGGTTAATTATTCCAATATTTTTTTTTTAATCTAAAAAAAAAAATGATGTATAACTTAAAGAATATTTTGTGGAATGTAAGAAGGATACGGATAAATAGAGGAATTCCAGTTAATGATAAACAATGGTTGGAACTAGACATTTGCGAAACAACTATATATTTTTCAAAATTATCGATTCTACCTGTAATTTAGTAACACTTATAACTTGTAAAATCAGTTCGGATTATTGTGCTGTACTGGGATTGACACCTTATTATTACATTAAGATATGATGTTTCGAAACATCAGCACTCTAAGCGGAGAATAAAATTTGTTTTTCCCAGGGTTATTCTTGAAAGCATGGAATTCTGATTCTTGTATTGTCATGGGACTGACATTACACGTGATATGTTTGGAAACATCAGTACCCTAAGGGAAAATAATCTTTATTTTGCCCAGGGATATTCTTGAAGTGTCTTGTTTTGTCTGGGCATGGCAAAGCAAAGAGAGAGAGAGTAAGAGATTAAGCCACCGAACCACTTTCAATATTCAAAAAAGCAAGAGTTTTCTTTATGGGCTAGGTGAAACAGCGTGCAGCTAATGAACCCCTTCGGCATGGGTGCGGATCGACGTGCGACCTGCTTTCATAAAAAAAAAAGTATCGTGTTTTTCCCCGCTGTGCCGTACCATACAGCCAAACGTACTTCTATAATTTACGCTTGGCGGTTTATGGCGACATGAACCGTACACGCGATAATAGATGTTTAACCCATTTTTTTATTTTCTTTCCGCTGGCCGGTCTTTTTGACTGACTTTCACCGTCTATATATAATACAAAGCGAACAGGGAGATTATATAGTTTATACCTTTGAATACTGTTGAAGTTCCGGCAAAATACGGCTCGTATATTTTATATTTGATTATATAATGTGATGCGATAGTTATACCGAATTATATGCGCACGAATGTAAACAAATTTACATAATACTAATATTTGGTGAGCTTTAATTCAGATGTAAAAAGCAACTGGAGAAATGATTAGCGGATAAGTACAGTTCTAAACATGTACATGTATACACATGTATTCGCATGAACACTTGCGTGTTCACTTATATCACTTATCACTTAAAAATTAGGCAAATTGTTAACTTCGGCTTAACTTATATTCCTTTTCGACCCCATTTTAAATTAAAAAATTAAACTTTTATGTTTTAAATTGCTCACATGAAAATATAAACTATTATAAGTTTTAAATTGATCAAATGGATATTAAAATTATGTGTTTTAAATTGGTCGTAGGAAAATTTAAACTTCAATTTGTTTAATACATTCGATAATCTAGGTAAGACGAAATAGTAGTAATAACAGCACAAATTGATAGTTCAACAAAACAATAAAAAATGTTGCGTTACCCAAAAACACATTAAAACGCGAAAAACCGAGGACGATTTACTAGTTTTCATGACAGAAATTCACATCCTTATTGGCCCAAGAACGATTATATCTTGCTGACGATAAACCTAAAAACAACTAATATAACATGCGCAAACTGCGCCAACGCCTTCCTCTGGCAAAAGCTCAACAAAATACAGGCACCGTACAGGGCAAAGAATTAGGGAGACCCCCGTATCACCGTACGGGAGCACTCACTTCCCCGCAAGATGTGGTGTGATAAAAATAAAGCGATCATACATGGGCAGTTGGCGGTTGAACTTGGTCAAGCAGCACAATTAACGTCGCCATAAAAGTAGAACGAAATTAACTGAGAGAAGCACTCTGCCAGTCATAAAACAGTTCAACACAATGCAAAAAAGAAAACGCGATACCAACTGCTTCAAAGTCAGGCAAAAAACCCTCAAAGAGTCTCAAAGAAAGTCAAGAAAAACAATCTTAACAAAAACCAAGAAAAAGTCGTATGACTATCGCTATAAAAACCATTAGCCCGTTCTTTCTACCAGCAAGTTCGGGCAACAAATTGGCCTACTGCCCATGTTCACAGTTACAAATTTGACGACTTCGCCTTATTTTTTTAATATAAAACCATTTTTTGTTCTAAGTCTTTTATTGTGATTTTCAAAAATAAATGAGGAACTAAAAAATTAACTAACATTATTAAAATAATTAAAAATAACCAAAATAGCTAATTAATAATAATAATATATGCAATAAATAGTAAATAAATAACAATATTAAATAATAAGACATAAAATAATAAATAAATAAATAAAATAATTTAGTTCTTAAATATATCAAATGGAAACTCGAAGCATCCAATCGTTGAATATAATTTGTCTACTTCAGAGGTAATATGTTCACGTAGATTAGGAAGACAGGTTTTGAGGGTGCGTTCATCCATTAAATTGAGATTACATCATTCTCCACTTTTCATCGTACCCACCATCCACCACATTTCCGGAAGCGAAAATAAAAGATTCCCGCATGTCACCACTTGAAGTCATCACCCCACTGGACAAGCACTCGAAAGCGTTGTTAAAAGCTGTGACTTCGATTATCTTCATCACCTACAATCCCCAAGTCACATCACACCCCTTCCACTCCTTTAAGCGCAAATCACGCGCGCATTGAAAGTGCGACTCCATTGTGTGCAACGTCGGATTAGCGCTTTGCAATTCCTTTCGATTAGGGAGAGTAGGAAGCAGGCGCCGAGGGGAACAGCGTAAATTCCATAACACTACATCTCAATCGCGACAAAACACTTTCTACACGTCAAACACGACAATAAATATGCAGATAACAAGCGAGACAATGGTTGGCTTCGGGTAATGGGTTGTCCCAATGCTCAAGTCACGATTTTCGTTTGTCGGAAGTCAACCTCAGAACCACCCCCGAACCATTTTTTTTTTTTTAAATGCCGAATGTTCACGGAGCAATGTCAGGAATGGAAATGCCATTCGCAACCAGAGAGAAGCTGTTAGATGCGCGCATGACTTTTAAATATGTCTTCGATAAACATGTTCGCTTGCCGTCCAAAACACGCTTTCCAAGTTGCGAAAAAAAGCCGATAGGTGGCATGCCAGATATTGACGACGATAGAAACCCTTCCATCCGCACCATCAGTGATTGTTGTCAGTGCTGCTCCAAAAATCGTGTCTGCCTGCGGATAACAGTTAAAGAACAACTTTCCTTAATAAAACTTGTTTCTAACCGTCCGGATAACTGGAATCACTACAACAGAAGGAAACACCCCCAAACGCATTTCCTCCGCTCTTAAAGTGGCGCGTTTCTATAGGGCTTTGTGCACGACAGTACATAGCGCCCACTGGTTGTGTTCCAAACAATCAATTTAAGCGCCTCTAGCGGTGACAAATATCACCTGTCGCAGAAAAAAAATCACACACAGCCATGCGTATCTATTTTCTAATCTATCGTCAATAAATCATGATTCGTTTGTAAAATAAAATATGTGGAGTGAATTTAAAATCTATATCGCAGTCCATCACAAAACTGCAATAACAAACTGTTACCATCCACAGAACGTGAGATGCCACGGGTTAGATAAACCCTAATTGCGCACGACGAGTTTTATAACATCTGAAATATGTCAAGAACCACTCACCGCGAAGATCGCACAAAAATTTACTAATGGAAACACACGCGTGTGGATCATCACAATTCACAACAGAGTGAAGTGTAAGTGCTATTTATCAGGAATTACCAAAATGGAGATTAAGTGAAATCCATTACTCAAGGAAAATATTCATCAGGGGCCGGTCATGTAAAATGTAGTGTGCCAATGTTTAGAAATAAATTTTAAAAAAATCTGAAATTAAAGCATTATTAACTTTAATTTATATTACTTGCTTTAATTAACTTAAATTTTTCAAATTTACTTTAATTAACTTTTATTTCTAAAACTCTATTGAAATAACTTTAATTTCTATGACCTTTGATTAACTTTATAATTATTTTTAATTTCTAAAACTCTATTGAAATAACTTTAATTTCTATGACCTTTGATTAACTTTATAATTATTTTTAATTTCTATGAACTTTAAGTAACTGTAACAAACTGTAATTAAAGCTGTATTAACTGTTACATAGAATTCAACGTCTCGGACAGAGTATAAAAACATTAACAATTGCAAGCATGCCCGTCCACAACTGAATTTTTTCAACTTATTTTTTCGGATCGCTGTACCGAAGCTATTTCTCTGTTCGTTTTGTATTAACTGTGCAGAGAAAGATGGAAAAGCATGGTCTCCAGCTGCTGTAATGAAACCAAAACAATTGTAACAAGACTAAAAAACGCCAAGAACTTTTTTAAATATCCAAGACAAGTGTTCCTGAATAAGAGTACTACTATACGGTTTACAAATATTTTCGGCGTGTAGCCACCAGCTATAACGTTGCGGTAAAACCGTTCGGCCCTCAAAGTTATTTCAAAATTAATTTGTTCCGAGAAACGCAACGCCATAATGCATACAATGGAAATGGATTGCGGAATAGTAAAAAAAAAGATCGGCGGCCGACACCCTAAAAGCATCTCTTGAGCGACGAACAGCCTATGCGTGATCAACATTAACACCTCGCGGAACTAAAATAAAATGCATTAACGTCTGAAAAACTAATGCCCCGTGCAAGAACACGACCTATTGTTTTCTGGCATGGACCAAGCCATTTTGCCCGCTTATCTGCAGCAAAAAACCAATACAATAATGCTTTAGGCCAGTCTTGTGGCCAAACCTTTTGAGAAACGGGAATTGATTTGTTTTCGCGCTCCATTGAAAGAGAGCATAATGGAATTTTACCCGCGGATTGAACGATTTCGGGGGAAGTGAGACATACAAAATGTATACAGTACATACTCTTATAAAGTTGTTCGCTAAATATTCAATAGTAATTGCAAATAATGATATTAATACAATGGCAAAGCAAGATTTAGAAGAGAAAAAAACACAGTCGGCATATTTATATTTTTGTGTCGTAAATTTTCTGGGTTGCTAAAGAAAATTTCGAGAAACCTATAGGCTAGCAACCACAATCTAAAAGAAACCCTACATATTACTTGTATCAACCTACATTAGGTATTAAAAATATAACGCTATATATTAGTTGAGTTATTATTCTCCGAATAGCGACACGAAGGGTAGCAATCCTGAAATGATTAGCACTACAGTGATTTCAAAATATATATATTGCATTTTCCATTACATTATTTATTACGATAGTTATGTAAACTTATTTTTTGTACCACAAAAATTATAAATGAAAAATAAAATACAATCAATACTGCTTAGCATATTGCGCATTAAATTACATCGACTGATTTTCTTTTCTTTTCTTCCAACAGTTCTCCAACGACGACCGAGAAGAAATTTCCGAGCGCCAATTCGACAACCGATTCCGTCCGCCCCAGCAACCTGATCGCTTCAGAAGCTTCGAGCAGCCTCCATCCCGTCCATCCAGACCGGAAGAATCTCGCGACGACTTCCGCCCGCAGCAATCCTCTCAATTCGTCGGCGGCAGTGGCGGCGTATTCCGTCCCCCGCAGGCCCCCTCCGCGCCGCAGCCAGCCGTGCCCTTCCGTCCCTCCCTCTCCAGCAGCAGCTCCCCGCAGAGCTTCACTCCCTCGCTGCCCGAGACCCGCCGTCCCCCACCCGACCACGACAACAACTTCGGCCGCGACAACAACCAATTCGACACCCAACGCCCCAACGCCGAAGACGACCGCTCCTTCCAGCAATCCTCCCGCGGACGAGACGATGACGCTCCCCGCGACGACGACCGACGTCCCTTCACCGGTCAATCCTTCCTGCAGGGGCGTCCGGGCCAACCGATAGCTTTCCAACAGGGTCAAAGGCCTTTCTTTCCTCCTCAGTCATTCCGTCCGTCCAACACGGCCGACAGTACCCAGCCGCCGTTCTTCAGCCAAGATACCCGCCCGGCCACCAGCGGACGATCGCACTTCAACGAGCCAACCCAGCAGGACCGCCCCCAGTCCTCCCAATTCGACTTCGGCAGCGACAACACCGAAGACAATCGTCACCGCCTGGAAGACAACTTCTTCGACGGACCATCACAGGGGCCACCGCCTCAGGACGTGGCCGTGGAGGACAACCGGGATTTCAGGGGTGAATCCGCCGACCAACGCGACCCCGGACACCAGAGTCCATCCGCCGACAGCAGCGAACGACCTCTAAGCAGCGAGCGTCCCGACAGCAACGAACAGCCCTTCTTCTTTAACACCGGCTCGCAGGAGGATCCCCAACTCTTCGACGACCCCACCACCTCGTTCCAATCGCATGAGACCCCCAGCGGCGAGATCGACGATCCGCATCACGTGACCGAAGAGACGCCCTCTCACGATCAACGCCCCAACTCCAAACCGGCCGCTCCCCAGACCTTCCACCCGTCCATCGCCGCCCGTCCACAATCATCCCTCGCCGCCACCTCAGCCTTCAGCCAGTCGGACCCGTCCCGCCATCCGGTCCACGAGACCATCCACCGGTTCCCCAGCACCGTCCCTACCGCCGATCTACAGCGTGACCAACTCCATGATCGCTTCATCGACTCGCTCAGCCACCACCAGAAAAACAGGCAGCTGGCGGTTCAATCCCAACCAGACAACTTCCGGTCTCACCAACGTCCGGTGGCCACCACCTCACCACCGGTCACCGTTTTCCGCGGCACCATGCCCAGCGCCGCCCGCACCCAGAACCAGAACCACGTCTTCCGGCCGGAGAACTCCTTCCGACCGCAGCAGTCCTCCTTCGTCGAATCCAACCCCACCTTCCAACGACCGTCTCAACACCAGGTGGAGGACAACGACCAACCGGAACCATCCCAACGCCAAAACTCGCCATCCCGCGGTGTGACGCCTCATTTCTTCCAACAGGCCAACGCTGCCGAGTCGACTGGTCAACTGGCTCCGTCATTCGTCCGAGCCACCGAGCCCACCAATTTCGACATCCTGGAGAGAAAACCAACATCCAACCACCACCAGGGTCGCTCCTCCCTTATCTCCTCCCCGGTCAACGACTTCCTGCCCACCAGCGCCACCGTCCGCAGCCAGAGCCCACTGTCGCCGACCACCACCGACAATGTGTCCCATCGCAAACTACCGCAAACGGCTTCCGCCGAGCAGGGACGCCGTCGCCAGCCCAGTCGTCAGGACGGCGGACGTAGCATCCAGTCGCAGTCCCATCAACAAGACTCGGAGGACGAGCAGGACTTCCAACTGCCGAGCCACCACAGCGCGGGTCTGGTGTCGAAATTCCACAGCACGCCGAGGACGCAGGATCACCTGGCGGATTCGGTGGACGATTTCACCTTCCGGCGGCCGTCGTCGTCCGACGCGGCCTCCTCGCAGCAGATCGACCCGCACGCGTTTCGCACCTCGTCCACTCACAAGCGGCTGCCGGCCACTGAGGCCGATCGCTCGCAGTCGGCGCGACGAGGCTCCCCTAAGCGGGGTCGCCCGTCTTCTACCGTTAGAACGACCGCTACCCAGTTCGCCACGGAGAACAACATTGACGATGAGGGGCAGCCAGAGTCGATCCCGAGTCGAGTGCGCGGTCACACTCACGGACAATCCAGGTAAGAGAACAAATCGCACGAACAAAAAAATATGACTGCTAGCATCTTGACTCATGCTTCAAATATTCAAATTAAACACGCTTCAAATTCAACATTATTGTACTACTTCCGAAACGGAATTAATTAAATATTTATCTAAATAATAATTTAGTTGAATTAGAAGTCCGATAACAGGACACTAGAAATATTTTACCTGAAGAATTAAAAGTGTCTTGATATCGGACTTTTATTCAATTAATTTATTAATTCTCAATGAACTGAACTTTCTGTTAGTGATATTCACTAGTGATTCTTTTTATTGACAATCACTGACCGTCATCAATGATGTGAATATCACAACAGGAAATTATGTACCCCTCTAGACGATTGAGCAATAGTGGAAGGGAACATTTTCACCAGTACCACGGGATCGAATAACGAAAGCCCGAGCTGGGAATCGAATACATGGCGGATGCCCTACCACTGCGCTATGACGACCGCACTTTTCGAAGACGTAGATTTCATAAAAAAAAATTAAATAGTTAAACATCAGTCTCGCATACCTTTATTTTAACAAGAAAATTAAATGTGTTTTTAAAAATGGGAATTGTCCAAGTCACATATTCGTCCAAACGAATGGAAATACAAAAAATATACTAAACAATGTTCAAGGAAATCAATTCCATTTACTTGGAACAGGTCTTTAAAAAACCACATAAACACTGAATTTGCAATGCGGATAAGAATACACAAATACTCTTATTTTTGTTTTCGAGACGTCACAACAAAGTAACATTCTAGACGTCGTTTACTATTCAAACTGTAAATATTTATATACAACTGTAAATATTGGAACACATACGCTTATCATTTGCATGGCGTTGGCGTGACGTTCATTAAAATTTGCAAGCTTACGGAGACCAAGCAATCAAATAGTTTATGGTCGATTGGTTATGCCATAAATTATATTTTAAGCAAAGCGTCAATCGTGTCTCCATTCTCACATATTATAATGAGGAACTCGCGTTTTCAATTACGTTTTGCGTAATTATTCGGTTGGTCAACTGCTTAACTTAGACATTACCAATTATAATACACGACTTGTTCATCCCAGAAGATTAAATTAAAAACTGGCTGCGTACAGGAAGGACAAATTGATTAAATAAAGAGAGCCGCAGTTTATCAATACTGTGCAAAAATAAATGCAACACACGTAACAAAATTGCTTTTTCGTGTATTTTGTATACAAATTCGAACGTTAAGAAAGCTTAGCCAACTTACACTCCCATGCAAACAAAGTCGTTTTTAATTTGGTTAGGGAAATATAATAATGGTGCGAAAAGCCTGATTTTTCGAGGCAAGCGCACCTTCCATTGTTTCTATTTGTCAATTGTTCAATGAAATTAGCTCCAGCGCTACGCGCGCCAGGTATGCGTGAAATCATCGTAATGGTTGTCATGGAAATTATCTGTCGAACATATACAAATGGATTTTCAGGGTTGTCTTGGTCCTGTACAAAGGTGTCATGCACACTCGCGCTAGCATGCAACAACTAATAGAATTAATACAGGGGCGCGCTTTCTCGAGAGCAAGTTAATCAAAATCAGGTATTTTTTGTGCTGTTTGTTAGAGAGGCTTACCAACGTTTATGTCTTATTTCAAGCCCCCCCAAGACGCTCTGGTAATTAGGTAGGGATCTTCAACGTGTGCCTGACAAAGTACAGATACGGGTCCCACAGCTTAATTTCCAATCCAATCAGGCACCAAATCTGTCTCGCTAGATAATTCCGGAGATCTCGGCCAGAAATTGAAATTCGTACTTTCTGCGGCAACAAATATACTAAAATTTCTGTACATTTAGTCCGCCCTCAGCTGACGAAACATCGTCATTCTCCATTCGCCATGCCCAGGCAATATTGGCTCAATGACGGAAGTGTTTCGCCAAAGAATGTTTCAGCTAATTCATCATCCAAAGAATAAAGTTTCCTATTTGACGTAAACGTACAACATCACGTGCTAATGCCCTGGTGGTATCCTTTGCAAGCGAACGGGGAAAGTAGTTAATCACAGCAGTACTCATCCGCAGTAGAAAACTAATCCTACGTGGACCGACTAATTAGTTCATGATTGGCAAATAAAATGAGCAACGCTAAAATAATTTTTAATTAGGACGGAAGAACATCGCGAGGCCCCCGCCCAAGCCGACGGGGAATCATTAAACAATAAACCTATTTCTGGACAAGAGGAAATCGAGTACTCGACAGTAAGCCACGGTGCGCTAGCTCGGAACGCGAAAGAGGTTAAATTTGTCTTGTTAACGACGAGCTGACGATATAAACAGGTAGATTCATCCCCACGTTAACCCACCGTGCATATACATGACGTACGTTTGCAATTGAATTGCGGCATCCATTATTGGCTGAATTTAAAATGTTGTTGTAGGCTATATAAACAAACTTAATGCAAAGTCGATTGGTACGGATAGCACATTTCGTTAAATCAATTGCCATAGACAAGTGACAACAACGGAACCATCGGCTATTCGTCGTCGTCAAGACATTAGAGTTGCAATTTTTTCAACTGGTATTTACAACGCACGAGTAATTTAAAATTTTACCTTCGAAAGAAAATGTTATCAGTGAAAATATGCTCGTGCATCGGGTGAACAAATCGCAAATTAAAACAACGATTTACTGATGACCGCAGCTCAGTCAAACGAGCAAAAATATCAAGTCCATCAGATACGAACGACGACTGGGTCTTCGCTCGAAAGAAAATTAAATTCGTACACAAATACCCGAGGAGGCCGAGAATGTCGCCACTCTATTCGATTGTGCAAAAGGTGCTCCTAATTCATCTGATTGCAATAGGGATAGTCGTTGATGCAGCGTCGCCACAAATGACTTTACCCTCGGTTGCAAATCAACTCAGCGCGATCAATGATAGCACTACCGCAGATCATAAATCAAACAAGTTACCGTAAGTCGCTTTCACTTATGTCGTTACCAGCAAATATTGCTGAACCAAATATACCGTATCAAGTCCGTGCAAGTCCGATTTTCAAATGAACAACATTCACCAAATTATTTAAAATGTAAAATTAATTGGGTGACATCATAATACCACCGATTAACAAACAATAGATCGAGAAATATGAATGCATTATCTGTTTTTAATAATGCCCGTGCGTCCGCGTTCCCCGGTGATAAGCCCCCCATGGGGCTGCTTGCGGGATCAAATTGTAAATTGTAAATTTTAAAAAAAATGTGCCGAAACCCGGGATCGAACCAGGGACCTTTAGATCTTCAGTCTAACGCTCTCCCAACTGAGCTATTTCGGCTAGCGATAGAAACTTTCGACTATTATGCCCTTCAGTATAAACCGAATTATCATAACCGATTTACCTTCTGCAACACCTGCTACTCCAACACCTTATTGACTTCGCATGCGCAATAGGAATCCGTCGTCCCAATAAAAAAATGCAATACTGATGTTCTACTGACCCCATGACACCACCAATCACAGACACGTCACGACAAACACGTCATGTCAACACAAACTTAGTTCCACAATTGATATGCGTTGGCGTCAAACGTATTTGAATAACATGCTATAAATTTGCAATGCAAAAAAAAAAGCAAATGAAATCTATATTTTCTGTTTGCTTCCAGTTTCTCCAGAGGCGGCGGAGGTGGACAACCAGCCGTTGCCGGACAGGTGGCCACCGCTTGCCACACGGACACCTGCCAACTGCCCAGGTGTTTCTGCGGAGGAAATCAAGTCCAGCCCGGTACGTAAACAAATCATATCTAGCTCTTTCGTGACGTAACGGTTAGAAAAAGCATATTTGTTCCAAAACAGAGTATTTGCAGTTTCCCTCGCATTATCAATTTTCACGCTTTGCGTACTGCCATTGCCCATTGGAAGTGGTGAACAAACATTATCAAAACAGGGTTTCTTTTTTTTTTAGTCCTCACAATAATCAGACGCGCCCGTTTTCAATACTGATCGGATAAACCTAAATAACTGGACGGCGGACATTCATAATGATTTGTCAAATTTTATTTTGACGATGGTGACGTTTTTTGTTGGTAGATTTGAAACTTCGATAAACAGAGGGGGTTGGGAATAAAATCACAACAGGTATTTATTTTTTTAAGTTAACTTAATGGAATTTCTTTTTAAAAAAATAGCAGAGGGAATGGCAATATTTAAAGGCAATTCGATTTGCAGTGCACGCACGTGTAGACATGCAGCCTCGTATGAACCGAAGTTTACGAGGTTACCTCGATTTGCCAGATCATGGACTAGAGCATAGTTAGAAATACCATATCTCTCTCTCGATCTCGGTCATTGTCAATTGTGTAATATATAACCGAATTTTAAGATGCTTCGGCTGTGCGACTTACGTAAAAGTTATGAATGAATAACTCGTTTCCTTTATCATTGTGCTGACTGAAGAGTGAGAAAAGAATACTTGGCGATTCTTTCCATTTAGATGCGTGGGTATAAATTTCATTTCGTGACCGGTTCGAACCTTCAATAATTTAATAGTACTTCAGATTTTCTAATAACATTCATACTCGCAAAGAAATACGTTATGCACGACTGGCACTTCGTAAAAATGAGAAATATATTATTTTATTTTTGAAGTATCTGATACATACAGTTTCCGCTATGTTTGGCACAACGTTTTAAATTAACATCTCGATTATGATTTTTTAAAGAAACAATTGCGAACTCAAATATAAAATATTAAAATAGTTTGTGCCAAGAAACAAATATACAGAATTAAGAACGATTCCTTTTGGTCATTGGCACAGACTACAAATTTTTCGAATGCCTTCGACCATATGCGGTTTTTACACGACTGGCATTCAATAAAAATAAGAAATATTTTTCTTTTCGAAGAGCATAGACCGTTTCCGATATGGATAGTTGTAGGGCTAAATTTGAGGAGTCCGTTGACACTCAAATAAAAATACACTCCCTAGTTCGTTTCACAGTTTGCTGCA